>BGPR01010954.1:0-49984 GCA_013235015.1 Araneus ventricosus | reverse complement strand
TCCGGTCAGTGAAGAAGCGTTGGCTTCGCCTGCCTTCACTGATTTTAAAGTTGTTAGAAATAGAAAAAAGCTGAAAAAGGATTCTCCAACTAAAACAAACCATAGCATCACCAAAGCTGAAAAGAGCTCAAAATTTTACACCACCTCTCGCCGTGAAATAACTAACCCTATTCCAACAAAAGATAACATATCTACCCGTCAATCTACATTGAAACCTCTTCCAACCACCACGTCTACTTCTGTTGACATTCAGCTTTTACCAATGGCTGTTCTCCCTCCGTTGGAGCCCCTCAGGGGCACATCTTCTTTAGGTGTGACGGGATTCACGACCCCGAGTTACCCTAGTGTCTGCTCTCCTTTCGAGTTTTTGCCTTTTTTTAGTTTCTGCTTTTTCTTCCTTCCCTCGAGGGTAGGCGAGGGAGCTCTCCATGAGAAGCTGTCGCCGCTCTGTTTGCTTCTTGCTTCTCATGGACAGCAAATTACCCCCACGTGTTGGCCGTGCGTGGCGACCCATTGGACGGGAGGTACATTTCGGTCCCCGGTGTATCAATCGGCCGGTATCCCAGTCGCATGGCTGGTCTGCTCAAGGGGGTCAAGCGAAAGGGTCATCCTCTGGGTCTTGGCGTTAAGGGTGGTCAACGTTCCTGGAGGTGACTCTGAGCCCGACAGATTGTAATGGACAGAACCCCAAAACCAGGTATTTCATATTCTTCTGCATTAAGTTCTTCAGCTACACCTCCTCTAGTTCAAAACAGTCTCCAAATTCCACAATTACAACCCACTGCCATAAGAAATACATCTGCTTCTCCTACAATATTAAATCCAACTAGTGAAAACGAAACAGTAACAGTAAAAAAATCTGACTGGCTGGCGCTTCTTGCCATTAAAAAATCATGGAAGGAAAAGTCGCACTCCTCTCCTATCTCTCGCACTCCTTTAAATCCAACCCCTACAATAGCTCTCCCAATTGTTCAAAATACTGATTCTGAGACAAATAATCCCGTACCTCCCACAAAAAATTCATTAAATATTCCAATAGCATCTAATGCTACTCCACCTACACCCAGTACATCAGCATTATCGTAAAACAGTTCCATTTCTGAAAAACCAAAAATTAAAAGACCTCGTGACAATAAAAAATTAACAAAAAAATCAAATCAGTTAGCACAATCCAAAGAGTCAAAAGAAGATAAACGTGCGCGCATACTTGCCGCAAAAAGAGATAACACTTCTCTTGGAGATGGATCCCTCTCCAGAGAAGATTTTTTAAAAGACTCTTTTAAAACCAATAAAATTGGTGACGATGATGATAGCGACTCCTTACTTAAAGTCCATCCATCTGAAGATGACATGTCGACTAGTGAGGTCGATGAACCTCCGCTTTCCTCTTAGTTTTTTTCCTTTGGGTGGTTCACTTTTCCTTTTTTTCCTTGTGCCCTTCTCTTAATGGTTACTTTTAACACATGGAACTGTCGAGGTTTTATGAGCAAGTCCTCAGAATTAAAAGATATTATAAACAAACACCACCCCGCCTGTATAGCAGTTCAGGAAACGTACCTTAAAACAGATAAACATTATATCCGAAATTACAAAATTTTCAGTAAACACCACAATCATGACAGGGCTTCTGGTGGCGTCGCTATTCTTGCAGCTACTCATATCCCGTCCATACCTCTGACCCTAAACACAAATCTTCAAGCTGTGGCTATCCGCATTCAGATACAATCTTTGGTAACTGTCTGCAGTCTGTACTTACCCCCCTGTCAACATATCAGTCAAACCGACCTCAATAATCTGATCTGTCAACTACCATCTCCATTTATTATTTTGGGCGATCTCAACGGCCATAGTCCTTTATGGGGGAGCACTGATTCGAACTCTCGTGGCCTGCAAATCGAACAGCTTCTTACAGACCATAATGTATGCCTATTAAATTCTGATGAAAAAACCCATTTCCACCTACCAACACGAACATTTCATTCAGTTGATCTCGCTAGTTGCTCTCCATCCCTATTACCTTTTTTGAATTTGACTGTTGATAACGATCTATACAATAGTGACCACTTTCCATTAATCGTTACAGATAATAGACACAGCCCAAACAATTATTACCGTCCACCCAAGTATGTATTAAATGCCGCAAATTGGCAAAAGTTTACAGGTCTTGCCAACATCAATTCAGAAACAATTAAATCTGCAACAATCGATGAAGCCCTGAGTTACATTGTTAATACTATAATTGAGGCTGCAGATAGCTCCATTCCTAAAACATCGGGGAAACGGAGGAAACAAAGCAAGCCCTGGTGGAATGCGGATTGCCAACATGCTTACAAAAAACAAAAGAAAGCGTGGGATATCTTTCGGAGGCGCCCCACTACTGAAAACTTCATAAATTTTAAAAAAACCAGAGCCGAATCCAGAAGAATCCAGCGACGCAGTCGAAGGACTTCATGGCGAAAATTTGTTTCGTCCATAACTTCTACAATCTCAAGTCGTCAGCTGTGGACTAAAGTTAAAAAGGCCGCAGGTGTTTCCAATAATAATGCTATTTCAGTTTTAATACATAATGGGCAAACAATTTCATCCTTAAAAGGTATTGCAGATTCAATAGCCTCGACATTAGCTCATACATCTAGTAGCCAAAATTACCCTCCACAGATTTTGAATAACAAAATTAATGCAGAAAAACAAAAATTAAATTTCAATTCCCGCACCAATTTTTCCTACAACAGCAGTTTTTCATTCCTGGAATTCCAGTCGTGTCTTGCCTCTGTACACGATTCTTCTCCCGGACCGGATAGTATTACTTATTCCATGATTAAGCATCTAATACCTGAATCACAGAACGCTTTATTACATTTCTACAACCGTATCTGGCAAGAGCAATATTTTCCTATCCTCTGGCAGCAGGCTATTAAAATTCCTTTATTAAAACCAGGTAAAGACCCAAAAAATCCATCTAATTACCGCCCAATTGCTTTGACCTGTTGTCTTTGTAAACTACTCGAAAGAATGATTAATCGCTGGCTCGTATATTACTTGGAGACAAATAAATTTCTTCACCCATTCCAGAGTGGGTTTCGAAAGGGTCGGAGTACCATTGATAACCTGCTTGCTCTTGAAACAGACATTCGACTCTCTTTCTTACAGAGGAAGCATTTGGTAGCAATGTTTTCGATATAGAAAAAGCATATGACCGGACCTGGAGGTACGGAATTTTAAAAGATTTACATGATCTGGGATTAAGAGGGAACCTACCTATTTTTATTAGAAATTTTTTAAAACTCAGGAAATTCCGAGTAAAAGTGGAATCCGAGTTCTCTGACTTTTTTATCCAAGAGGAAGGTGTTCCTCAAGGTAGCGTTTTAAGTGTCACTCTTTTTATTTTAAAAATTAACAATATTTTAAAACAGTCGCCAACTTCTGTGAGAGGTTATTTATATGTTGACGACCTGTACATTTCTTGTTTAGGGACAAATATGAATTTTATTCAAATACAATTACAAACTGCTGTAAATAATATTACACAATGGTGCAACAGTAACGGTTTCAGCATCTCAACATCTAAAACATCTGGTGTACATTTTTGCAGGAAACGGAACTTGCACCTTGACCCAGAAATAAAATTATATGGTGAAATTATAACATTTGTAAATGAAATCAGATTTTTAGGGGTTATTTTTGATAAAAAGCTCACATTTCTCCCTCACGTCAAACAGTTGCGAAAAAAAAGTGAAATTGCCTTAAATATTTTAAAAGTCTTATCAACGACAGCTTGGGGAGCTGACAGAGATTCAATGCTCAAAATATATAGGGCTACAGTACTCTCCAAGCTTGATTATGGTTGCACAATTTATGGCTCAGCCAGGAAAAGCGTTTTACAGAAACTAGATCCCGTACACCATATAGCTCTCCGTCTCTGTTCTGGAGTTTTCAGAACATCTCCTGTAAAAAGCCTTTATGTTGAGTGTTACGAACCGGCCCTTGAACTGAAAAGACAAATGTTGTCACTGCATTATTATTTTAAAATTCAATCGAATGCGAACCATCCATTTCACGATTTTAAGCTTCGCCCATTTCTTCTTCGATTACAGAATGCCAGAAAATCTTTCATACCCGTGTTTTTTACTAGAGTTCATGACATTCTTTCTGATTTAAACTTGCTTTACCTACATGTAACCCCAGAGCCGAAAACTAATTTTCCTCCTTGGGGAATTCCAGTGGTGCAATTTCTAAATCCCTTTCAAACTTTTATCAAATCAGACACGGCTGATATCATTTATCAACAAATTTTCATTGAACACAGACAGGAATATAATGATTTTATTGCAATATATACGGACGGTTCAAAATCAGCTGATCATGTTTCATTTGCTGTTAAATTCCCAAACACAACCCTTTCTTTTAAACATCATTCATCTTGTTCAGTTTTCACGGCAGAGATAGCTGCTGTTTTACTTGCTTTGGAACAAATTTCTGATTTCCTGGAAAGAAAGTTCATCATCTACACGGATTCACTAAGTGTTTTAGAGTCTCTCAAATCATTTTATATCCATTCTCATCACCATCCTTTGGTTTTAAATGTTTTACATCTTTTAAATAAACTTGCATCTCGTGATTTTAATATTTTATTGTGTTGGGTGCCGTCTCATGTTGGGATTGTTGGCAATGAGGAAGCGGACAAGGCCGCCAAATTGGCGAGTACTCAAACTAATTTACAGTCCCTTTGACTGATTTTAAAAAGTATATTAAATTACTCTTTTATTCAAAATGGCAGAGACAGTGGGACACGGAGACGGAGAACAAGCTTCGCGCTGTTAAACCCCAAGTGCAACCTAGGCCTTCTCTAATGAACAGGAAAGCGGATACGCTTCTTACAAGACTGCGAGTGGGTCACACTCGATACACCCATCGCCATCTACTATTAGGAGAACAGGCACCAATGTGCTCCCAATGCAATTGCAGTATGTCAGTCCAACACATACTGTCTGAATGTCCTAATTTTAACTCGCAACGTTTAAATTTTTTTAGAGTCAATTCTGTCGATTTATCTCTTTTACTTGGCAAAGCTCCACATGTGAACCTTTTTGCTTTTTTGCGCTCAATTGGTTTTTATCCACATATTTAAACAGTGCTCCTTTTGTATTTTCTTACCATTGTTTTTTTAAACATTAATTGCATACTTTTATTTTGACGGATCTCTATATAGTTTGGCGCAGCATGGTCAAATCTATGGCTCTTGCGCCACAAAATCAAAACTCAAACTCAGAACATCTCCTGTAAAAAGCCTCTATGTTGAGTGTTACGAACCTGCTCTTGAACTTAAAAGACAAATGTTATCACTGCACTATTATTTTAAAATTCAATCCAATTCGAATCATCCATTTCATGATTTTAAACTTCACCCCTTCCTTCTTAGATTACAGAATGCCAGAAAATCTTTCATACCCGTGTTTTTTACTAGAGTTCATGACATTCTTTCTGATTTAAACTTGCTTTACCTACATGTAACCCCAGAGCCGAAAACTAATTTTCCTCCTTGGGGAATTCCAGTGGTACAATTTCTAAATCCCTTTCAAACTTTTATCAAATCAGACACGGCTGATATCATTTATCAACAAATTTTCATTGAACACAGACAGGAATATAATGATTTTATTGCAATACATACGGACGATTCAAAATCAGCTGATCATGTTTCATTTGCCGTTGTATTCCCAAACACAACTCTTTCTTTTAAACTTGGCACAGTTTAGCCAAAATTGGCTCTTGCGCCATTAAACCCCAACGAACCAACCAACTTTCTTTTAAACTTCATTAATCTTGTTCAGTTTTCACGCCAGAGATAGCTGCTGTTTTACTTGCTTTGGAACAAATTTCTGATTTCCTGGAAAGGAAGTTCATCATCTACACGAATTCACTAAGTGTTTTAGAGTCTCTCAAATCATTTTATATCCATTCTCATCACCATCCTTTGGTTTTAAATGTTTTACATCTTTTAAATAAACTTGCATCTCGTGATTTTAATATTTTATTGTGTTGGGTGCCGTCTCATGTTGGGATTGTTGGCAATGAGGAAGCGGACAAGGCCGCCAAAGTGGCGAGTACTCAAACTAATTTTACAGTCCCTTTGACTGATTTTAAAAAGTATACAAGAACCAATGGCTCTTGTGCCACAAAACAATCAAACAAACAAAAAGTATACAAGAGTACTCTTTTATTCAAAATGGCAGAGACAGTGGGACACGGAGACGGAGAACAAGCTTCACGCTGTTAAACCCCAAGTGCAACCTTGACCTTCTCTAATGAACATGAAAGCGGATACGCTTCTCACAAGACTGCGAGTGGGTCACACTCGATACACCCATCGCCATCTACTATTAGGAGAACAGGCACCAATGTGCTCCCAATGCAATTGCAGTATGTCAGTCCAACACATACTGTCTGAATGTCCAAATTTTAACTCGCAACGTTTAAATTTTTTTAGAGTCAATTCTTTTGATTTATCTGTTTTACTTGGCAAGGCTCCACATGTGAACCTTTTTGCTTTTTTGCGGTCAATTGGTTTTTATCCACATATTTAAACAGTGCTCCTTTTGTATTTTCTTACCATTGTTTTTTTAAACATTAATTGCATACTTTTATTTTGACGGATCTCTATATAGTTTGGCACAGCATGGTCAAATCTATGGCTCTTGCACCACAAAACCAAACTCAAACTCAAACTTGAATAAGATTTTGAGTTTAGACAAGCTACTATGAACATTTTTGCCAAAATGCACATTTGTGGAGATACAAAATTCACGTTTTGTGACATCGATAGCTTAATTGTTGTTTAATGATTGATTTTAAGGTCTTAAAATAGTATTTCATGAACTGGGAATAGTTCCTGGCCAATATATACATTGAAATAATATCTTAACCTCAATAACCATAGAATCGTCATTTCTAAGAGACAGTCTTTGGAAGGAACAGAAAACGCTAGAAAAAATTACGGGCTCTCAGAATGAACAAATATGATAAGATTCTGAATAAAGAAGTATATCTTACAAATGTGACAAATTTCAAAAGAAGTTAAATAAATATATTTTTAATGAAAAGCAAATTAAAATTTTAAATGCGTTTTTTGGAAAACTTATATTTTGTCAAAAGTTACTTACGCAAAACACGATATCTCAAAACATTATCTATATATTTCCTTGAAATTTTGTATATATGTTGTCTTAAGTGTAGTAAAGGCAATGAACTAGAGATATAGTTTTGAGATCAATCGTTTTTGATTTAGAGCTGCTTAATGTTGATTATACCTATGCATTTTGTGAAATTTTGAATGAGAGAATACTCGACTGGCCATAACTTTCCTGTAAGTGCAAGTATTTCTTAGATCCTGGCTCAGTGCCTTCACCATAGCTGTAAATGTGCTGTGTAGAGAAATAATTTGAATATATGGATTACAATTTCTGCTAGAGTGTTTTGCTTCTTGCTCTAATTTTACCCATTTTTTACGTAAATTATCCCATTTTACTGAATCTCAAGTGACATGAAATTTCCTGACTGGTATTAATGATTGTTTTGAATCATAATGAGTCAGAAAATGAGCTGAAATTGCACATTAAAGCGCTTTTTCAAAAATTCGTTCCCGCACGTAGTCAGATACCTAACAAATTCCCCTAGACTTATTTCCGAAATATTTACACCTGTGGGCGTTCTGTTTGTTTCCAATGGAATTTCCACATATATTTTTATATGATAATCCTCTATGTTTCTTGTATATGAACCCAGAATTTTAGATTTGTATTTTTGAAACCTTTTCCGTTTTTCTGCATCCTCCATTATTTGCTAGACAGTTGAGGAGCGTGTTCCGATGTTTATTCCACTTCATGTCCATTACGCTGTTTAGATAACCGAAAGGTCATAGTCGCAGGGGCATGAAGTGGTGTTGTGTCCTATAGGAAATACAGTGACCTCTCACTTATACGCGCTCTCTTTTATGCGCGTCGCAAAAATTTTCTTAAACCCCTTTTTGTTCTGCTTCTAGGAATGCATTCCCTCGCCCTTCCATTATTCTTCAGATTCCGAGTAATAGGGGGTTCTTGTGATTGACGTCAGCAAGTCGCATTTATACAGCAGCCAGTTAGAGAGGTTAGTATTTTATGTACCACGTGGCATTGATCGCTAACGAAAGAACTGTCTTTGGAGTTTTGGTTATGGTTACGTTTTAAAATGGCGAAAAGTACGAAATTGTCGTTTTCGTTTAAAATGGATGTTATTAAAAAATTCAAAGAAAATCCTTGCATCTCGAAAAAACTTTTAGCGGAGCTTTTTAATATCCCAGAATCGACAATGAGAGCGATTTTAAAAAATCCCTTTTCGGCAAGCTTGAAGGCAAAGGTAGATTCCTTTACGTTAATGTTACAAAAGTCATGAAATATTACATATTGATCAATACAGACATATCCAATGACTTTATTGTTTCTACATATTGCAATATTTACGCTGTGATTCTGTTTTCATGTCATTTAATTTTTTGCTATATCAAAGTTTTATCATTCCAAAAAGTTATGATAGATTTATCGGTCAGTACATTGGTCAATTTTTTTATATCTCAGCACATAATCATTCAACAGGTAGGAGTCATAAAGAAATAAACATCTCAGCAGTGCAAATATCTCCTAGATAACATTAAGCCAGCCGATCTGAAACAGTAACAAGAAATTGACTCTTGGCACGAATGAAGAAAGACTAGATTTAAAAATTAATTTATTTAATATAGGTTACAATATAATTGTGCGATCATTACTTTGTCATATGGTAAAATCACATGACATGGAAACACTTAAATACTACTAAAATGTGCTCATTTAGAGAACTCCCTGGTTACAGAAATAATAGTCACTAAATTCTTAACATATAAGAGAATAAAATTATTAAACATTGTGTGTGGCAAATTTAATACGTGTTTTTAAAGCATAGGATATGAATGCAGCCAATTTGAACAGTAAATTTAAATCTCCATCGACGGTTAAAACCAAATACTCAGGCAGAAAATCCCAAATAATTTTAAAGTTAAGGAGGTATTTTTCAATAGTAAAAAGGATAAAGTAAACTCTTATTTAAATATCTATCGTTTTTGGCTACTTTATATTGATTTTATTAAACAAATCATGGTCCCGCCATGTTTAGTTAAATATCAAATTAAAGTATTCTGTCAAAAAAACCTATTATCAAATTAACTATTAAAATTATTTGATTAATTAAAATTAACTATTTACTTAATTAAAGATAAAAATTAATTGTTATAAAACTTCACTAAAACCTTTTTCATGGCTCATACTATATGCCAGTAATCTTTATCTTATAATTATCTAATAATTATATTAATTTAAATAAAAGTCACTGTGGCTATGTATGTATGTTCCACATCTCCTCCTAAACCACTGGACTGATTTCAATCAAACTTTTCAAACTTTTTATTTAAGAAAAGAGAAAGGTCACCTTCAACTTTTAAAAGCCTAAAAGATGCTTAAAATTTCACTTAATTAAAAATTAAGCAAGGCGTTTTTCCGCGATGTCTTTCATTTCCATAAATTTGTTTCTCTCATTTTAATATTTTTTTCAAAATTAATTTTAAACTGAATTCGTAACAATATTGTTGTTGATCAAAAATAATACGAAGAACTGTTTCCAGAAGGAAGAATGCTAAAAGAAAATTTTAAAAGTAGACGATTTAACAATTTATATCGGGACCAGCTATTGATTTATTTTCACGCTTTAAATTAATGAATAATTAAATAGTTAATTTAATTGTTTCAAAATATTCATTAAAACCTTTCATTGACTTTAGTAATTGTCAACAAAATTTGAAGTACCAATATAACAAATAATAACGTATGAAGAAAACGGATGTTTTTAAAAATCGTCTGGTTCAATTGATATTCTCATTTTAATTGAAAGCGTTTAAGATCAGAAAAGGAATTTGTGTATTATAATATTTATACAATAGTAATTTTTACATTGCAAATATTAAACATGAAAACATTTTAATCCGGAGCAAAGCCAGGTATATCAATTAACAGTTATAATTAACAAAATTTAACAAAGATATTAACTATAAATTAATTACGGTATAAATTAATTATATATTATACCGTATGAAAAGTGAAAGTGAATGCGGTTGATGGGAACTCATAACTTCTAAGTAATTCTTGCTGTCAAAAAACTTTCAATATAAAAGTAGCTTTTTATGATAAGGTGATAATTCCCCTAATTGAAATGTTCTTTTTATCTTCAATCTTAACGAAGCTATGGGGAAATGATAAATTGGGGGTGGGTGGTTGGGTATTCAATATCGCTTTTCAGCTCATAACTTATAAGCAATTCTAGCAGACAAAAAACTTTTAGTATGAAAGTTGTTCGTTATCATAAGGTGATAATTCGCTTAACTGAAAATTTTTTTCTAACTTTAGTCGTAACAGAGCTATGGGGAAATGATAAGTTGGGGAGGGGATTGCAAATGGCTTTTTAGCTCATAACTTCTAAGAAATTGTGGCTATCAAAAAAGTTTCAATACAAAAGTTGTTTGCTGTGATAAGTTAATAATTCGCTTAATTTGAATTTTCTTTCTATCTTGAATCGTAAGCGAATTATGGGAATATGAAATTTTCAGTCCCCACCATTTCCACCCCCTTTGAGCTGGTTAGCCCATCTGCGAACTCGGCCGAGATTTTCACCGTCCTTACAACATATCCGTCGCCAGTTAAAATCTAATCAAAATTACTCTAGTTATCGTGTTTACAAAATAACACGGGCCAAAGCGTTATGCATATACTTCTCTACTAATAATAATAAGGAAAAGAACATTTTGCTCTCTATTCTTATAAGTATTGGATCTACAAGAATGAAAGAGAGTGGAAGAAACTGCAAATGACGAGAGCTTTCCAACAAGGGGTAACATGCTTAGGTTAAAGCATACTGTAAGTTAGGGGGAGAGGAGGGGAAGGGTGGGAAAATCACTTTTCAACTCATAACTTCTAAGCAATTATAGCTATCGAAAAAGTGTAAATTCAAACATTGTTCGTTATGATAAGGCAATGATTCGCCTAATTTGAATTTTCTTTCTATTTTCATTTGTAAAGGAATTATGGGAAAATGAAAAATTCCACCCCCTACCATTTCCACCCCCTTTGAGCTGGATAGCCCATCTACGAACTCGACCGAGATTTTCACTATCCTTACAACATATCCCAAGCTGGTTAAATTTACATCAAAATTACTCCAGTTATCGTGTTCACAAGATAACATGGGAAAAAGCGTTATACATATCTATCTATCTATCTATCTATCTATCTATCTATCTATCTATATATATATATATATATATATATATATAAACTTTTTAACGAAGGGTGGTTTTGGGTTCTAGGGGTCATGATCGGTGAAGATCTGCAGAAATTTTCAGAAAGTCGTGTCATGAGAACCATTGCAATAGGTAGAGTTCCTATAAGGAATCTACCTAAAAATCGGGAGCATTTCCATTTTCTTCGTGTTCTTAAATATAATTAACGGGAGTTATACACGTATTTGCATTTTTAAACATCTTATTTACATTTTTCAGTACTATATGCATAGTTTTAATTAACAATACACGTACACTGTATTGATCTTTCACTTTTAAGCTCCCTTTTGTAATTTTTCACTTATGCGCGTCTCTCACTTATGCGCGGTTTTTCGCTGTCCCCTGCGCCCGCGCATAAGCGAGAGATCACTGTACATATCTGTTTGATGACAGTTTTCTGTTTTAATTCGATACTCTGTGACTTTTCATCCCCTGACGACCAACAGCTGACAACCCGTAAGTGGGAATGGTTTGTTAATTGCATTCCCAGATGCAGTCGCCTTTGAAGAAGGACACTGGTAGTCAAATGACTTGTGGTTGATATCGCACTGGGAGAATCTGCGATTCCTTACTGACTTGTGATGATTCCTTAGTAACTGGTTGATTCCCTAGAAAACTCTAGGAGAAAGAGAGCTAGCAGGTTGTTCCGTCAAAGCTTAGGTCCAAACTGGACGGTTTTAGCGAAACTCTCTTCGACTAAACAGTGAATGTCTAATGTGACGATCCCCTCCTAGGGTTTTGTACAAAGTTATTATCGTAATCCGGATGTAAAAACTATTGATTTGAAATTAATCGAAATGTTATATTGCAGTTAAATACCTTAGCTGTGAGTAGCTGAAACTCTTCTCCTGTACATAACATCTCATGAAAAATTTCATCCATTTAGTGCGTTGCGTTTCGGAGTTACAGAGTTTACGAAGGTATGTGGCGACCTTTGGATTCAAATCAGTTTACTGACCTACAATCCTCCTGTAACCAAGTTTTTGCAGCTCTCCAGCTGTTGTCTTATTCTCAATATCTGTCGTATGTCAGTACTAGCTGATATACACAACGTTGCTAGAGAAAAAAATGTTTTCAAGTCTAAGAATTTGTAACACTTTCAGCGTAATAAAACGGTCATTCTCATCAGGTCTCTTTCATTAATTTTCTTTCGTCCTTCCCCGTGCTGTCTCATTCTCTTGGTCAGCAGTTAAACTCCTCTTTTCTTTCTCCCTCTCTAGTTTGAACCAGCTGTCTAGCACTCCTTGGCACAGCATTTCACCCTCCCCATAATTTCTACTGAGACAACAGTAGCTCTTTTATATCTTGGTTTTTATTGCCATTATCCGGGCTACAATTCTCTTCCCTTTAGTGTTTGTGTGACTGACCGGAAAACCCCCACATAGTTCTCTTTCTTTTTCTCCTTAGGCCTCTCCCTCCGGTAGGATCCGGACTCAATAATCTTGAAGGGTTTTATACACTCATTAGCATAATTTAAAAATTTGTGAAATGAAATGAAACGTCAGATAGAGAGAGTAATTAACGTCATTGGATTGTGGTTCAAACATATTAAAAGAGATCATGCTACGGAATAAAAACGGAAATAAAGATTCTGCCTTTCTATTAATATCCAACGAAATCAATATTTTTTATCATAACTTTTATAGTGGTAAAATTACGGGCATGAAGGATTTTATAAAACAATAAATTGGTTTGACTTAATTACAATACGATTAATTGCGACCTTGACGAACGCGAGCAACGCGGATTGCTCCGCCCAGCTGTGTTTGGCAACATTTTGAAAAATTATTAAAATTGAACAAAATGTCGAATGGAAATAGGATCGGTGTCATTGAAAAGCTAATTTTTAGAACTTTACGATGATATTAAAATAGTTTTTGTGCGATAATATGCTCCGAAATTATTACGGAAAAACGTATAAATTTAAGGTAATCTTTAATTAATTAAAATTTTCAAAACTCCTTTCTTAGTGAGCACATACTACCCAAAAAGCAACCACCTGCCAAATTTCATGTTTCTAGTCCCAGTGGTTTGGGAGATTCTGTGATGAGTCGGTGAGTCCCTTTCTCTTTTAAATGTATAGATTAATTTGTTAACTATAATTGCGTGTTCACTGCCGCGTTTAACACCAATTGTATCTTGTGTCGGAATTATTAGTTGTATTATTATTGTATTATCCCCTGTGTTGGAATTTTTCAGTTGTCTATACCAATATCATTAGTTTTTTTCTAGTGTTCTCATCTGATCGTGATGGAATAAAATTGTACTTGTCCGTCATTCTTTCAGAAATAATATACAGGATTCCCACTTATATCTATTACCCCCTCCCCCCTTCACTTCGAAACGGTGACAGCTTAGGCCATAAAGTTGGTGTCTAGGTATAGTAAAAAGGCTATGCGCTACCCGATGAGACAACTTACAATGCCATCTATCGGCAAATTGTGGAATTAGCGGTCCTATCTCGTACACGGTGAAAGTTACGAGAAAAAAGTCAATTAGAAAGTTGTAGAGTAGTCTCGATTTAGTACGAAAAGATAACCTTGCGCACATTAATACTCAAAACAGAATGCAAAAAATGAACATTTGTTTGGTCACGATTTCGAAAATTGTCATGTCATGAAGAGTGGAAGAAAGAAACTGAGACACGTCCCTGTCTTCTGGATCATTTATTTATATTGCTCAAAATGCTCTCCGTTAGCCACTATACACATTTGCACTCTGGACTGGATTTCTCGCTTCGCTCGCGTTTCACGACGCCATTGTGTTGAAAATCACAATCAAACAAATGTTTATTTTTTTACATTCTGTTTTGAGTATTAATCTGAGCAAGGTATTTTTTCGTACTAAATCGAGACTACTCTACAACTTTCAAATTGACTTTTTTCTCGTATCTTTCACCGTTTACGAGATAGGACCGCTATTTCCAAAATTTGCCGACAGATGGCGTTGTAAGTTGTCTCATCGAGTAGCGCATAGCCTTTTTACTATACCTAGACACCAACTTTATGGACTAAGCTGTCACCGTTTAGAAGTTAAGGGGGGTGTAACGGATATATGTGGGAACCCTGTATAACATAGTCAACGAGCATAGTATTATAAAGTATCTGTACGCTAATCTTCACTAAACAACTTCTACACATACTTATATACGTATAAACAGACGGACAGTTTTCTGGTTTTGGTCCAAAATCTGATTACGATCTTGCATCCAGCATTGCATTATGTTTTTCAGCCAAACTCTCTCATCTAAATTCCAAGGGGGATCAAATCTGTAAAACTTGCTTTCTAGCAGATGTCTTCCAATTGCAGAAAAGCAAATATCCCCTGCTTTTCTTTTTCGTACAAAGTTGTTATCGCAATGCAGAATATAGGAAAACTAATGATTTAAAATTAATCGAAATGCTATATTGCAGCTCAATATTTCAGCTGCGAGTAGCTGAAGCATATAACTGCAATATAACATTTTGATTGACTGGAGATGTCATGATTTAAATTGCTAAAACGCAAATTATCTCAGTTAAGTAGAAACGTTATAAACGGAGATAACGAAAGCAAACATTACAAAATTTGTACAGAAACATTGTTTAGCACTTTATTTCGAGCGCACTGTTCTACAAATTCAGGTAGTGTATTCCGTACAGCGTGGCAGGAACTCTAAACGTTAAATGCCTGCTAAATAGGATTGCCTTAAATTCCGTGGTAGAATATACTGCATCCGCCCAACTATATTTATCCGATTTGCCATTTTTTCATCGTCCAGAATCAGAAGTACGAGACTTTCAAGGAATCCATTATTATTAATTTATTTTGAAATGTATGGAATCATATATATTAGACTCATTTGTCTTGTATTGCATATTAAGTCAAATAATTAAATAACCGATGGTTATTTCCATCAGTTTTCATTGATTCAATTCTTCACACATTTCTCACTGTGTGCGTAAGGAACATTGCAAAAACTTTTGGTAACTGAAGAGAAATTTATTTGACACAATAGAAAACAAAATCGAATAGAATATAGGGATTTCGATTCAGTCCCATTTCAATTTCGATTTTCATCAAGCAAAGGGAACACATTTACACACATATGTGTAAAGGTGTTGTATGAAACGCCGGCATTCTATAGAATGCCTAGGCATTTTCAGGCAAAGAATGAAATATGAGAATCATTTGAATATATTATATATTTTCCCTAGGCATTGTATGCAATACCTAGGCATTCTGTAGAATGATAAGTGCTATTTAGGCAAAATATAAAAAGAAAGTCATGATAAGGCTTTTATTTTAAAGACGTGTATTCTACAGTAATACAAATGCATTTAAAAAAAATAAAAGAATGCCATTAAAAATCTTTTATTCAAAATGCGTAAAGGAAAATGAAACTTATACAAACCAAAGTTTATGCCTTTCTTATTAAAGAAAACAAAAATAATAAACACGGAAATAATTTTATTTTGAATTGCGTTTAATTTTGTTTCTTATAAAATACATTCAGCGATGCATTTTATACATTGCGGGTTTGTCAGTTGGCATTGTATAGAATGTTTAGGAAATGTAAGAAATATTAATTGTTTCATACTTTCCCTAAAATTGCCTAGGCATTCTATAGAATTCCGGATTTCAACCTTTGTCGGCGATACATTCATTAAAAGATGATGCATGTCCTACTATCTAAATTAATTTCTCCTAAATTTTATTTTTTCCTTGTCTTATAAAGGCAAATAGGACAAATAAAGTCGGATAGATGGTATAGTTGATTTAATTCTGTGTATTAGCAAGACATTGCTAGCAAATCGTGCAGAAAATTCGATTCTAACGAAAATTCTTTGCTTTACATAAGAGTCCAGAAACAGCGAATGATCCAGTGAAGAACATTGGAGATATCCACACATTGTAGCGTTTTATTCAATTTCTTACCGAACACATTTTCCCTGACAGTCGTAAAACAGAAATGAAAAACCAGACGAATTCGAAAACAGGAAAAAAAGAAAGGAAAGATCTCAACACCACCACAACAAAAACATTCTGCCCCTTCCTCCATACAATTCTCTCTTCAGACAATTTTACCCCCTATTTTGCATTCCATATAAGTTTTCGAACGCTTGTCGACGCCATTTTTTTTCTTCCTCTCGGCTTTTCTCTTTCTCCGGTGTTCCCGGCAGGGGGCGCATCGGGTTTCGAAGCGCGTGCCATCTATGGGAGAGGAAAGGCGCTATTTAAAAGACAGCCTCTTCATGTAAAATCCATCACAGTATTAAGTTTAGTTTTCTGACCACTTTTTTTCAGGAAAAAAGTGGCCAAACCTTGGAATACCTTTTCCCGTTTTTCAAAGAAGAAAAAACATGTCTTGTCCGGAAGAAATTGTTTTTTAAAACGCTGCGGACGGACATCCCCTAACACCCTCGAGGCCATCTTAGACGCGAAGAGTTGAAAAAGGAAGGGTGGAATGGAACACATTTTTGCACGCGCTTGCAGACGACTTTGGAATAAGAATGTGCGTCTCCTTGGGTGTATTTTTGCTTCTTTTTGCAGGCCGCAACGTTTACGGAAAGTGTAAAAAGGTTGAGTTTATTTTAATGTCAGTACAATCCCGGACTTTTTCTCGGATTCGTACTTGGTATGCTGACACATAAATCGACGGGGTTGCGACCTTCTCCCTCGTGTGACTGAATAGTAAATAACTCGCTTGTTTCATTTGTCCCGCGGAATTCTTTTTCTACGGGAGAGAAAAGGCACTCTTTCCAAAAATAACGCTGAAGCCAAAATTTGAAAGTGAACGAATTTAA
This sequence comes from Araneus ventricosus, assembly GCA_013235015.1. NCBI lineage: Eukaryota > Metazoa > Arthropoda > Arachnida > Araneae > Araneidae > Araneus > Araneus ventricosus. Next base: position 32,803 of record BGPR01010954.1, on the reverse strand, counting down.
CTAAGAATGTTTTTTTAACGTAAGACTACGTTCCTCCCATTGGGGGTCTCAGGAAAAACTCCACAAGAAACATTGCATGGGAGATCCTCTACATCTCGGTAAATACATATGTGTAAAACATAACTAATGTCTTATTTTAGAGATGAAGGGTAACAACAAAAGTTACGAAAAAATTTAAAAATCAGAAAAGAGTCACGCGAATAAAGTAGTCCCACGCCTTTAACACCAGCTGCTGTTTAAAGAAGACAACCTCCCGTCATTTTTACTTTCTCGTATACGAAGTATACAAAGAGAAAGTATTGTAATCGTCAAAAAATTCGAACTCGAGATTTTGACGAATCTCCACGTTTTAGACCTCCCTCAGTCCGAAAAACACAATTTGGGAATTATGTCTGTCTGTGAACACGATAACTCGAAAACTATTAGAGCTACGGGAATGAAATTTAGTATGTGGTCTTTACACATAATTTGTAGGTTTCTATCAAATTTTGGACAAAATCCGTGAACGGGAAGTCTGTCTGTCTGTATGTCCGCGGTCATGTGAACGCTATAATAGCTAGATGGATAAAATTTGGTGCACAGTTTTATCGTCATGAATGCAGGTCCGAATAAAATTTTGGGCCAAATCCGTCAAAAAGAGGCGTTCAAATTGCATATTCAATTTCTTTTAATCCGATTCTCATGCGCATGCGTACTAGTAGCAATCTGTTATTGTTGTAAATTTTATTTACAACAATAATGTTTTCAAACATGAATTGTAACAATTTTTTATTGTTGTAAATAAAATTCAAATCGATCTCATTATTTCAGCAAATCTTTTATTTACGCGCTTTTGCAATTGTTACGGTTGTGGTGGTATAAATTGTTTTCATGGGAATTCAATTCCAAAGCAGAATTTTCGCTTTAGTATTCATTGCATTGCCTATTTTATCGCACCTGCTTCAAAGTAATATTTTTTTGAAGCGTGGCAACATAAATTTGATTTCAGGTTTGCTTGTTTCACTTTCTCGTATGCGAAGTATACAAAGAGAAAGTATTGTAATCGTCAAAAAAATCGAACTCGAGGCTCTGACGAATCTTAGAAAGAGTCAAGTATTTGGCGCATCATGGCCAAAAATGGCTTTTGCGCCATAAAAACCAACCCAACCCACTTAGAAAGTATACGAGAAAGTTTAGGGGAGACCACTCCCGCTGGTTGTTATTATTATTTTGGGTCTAGGGATCACTAGTGATACCGTGTATGAATTTCCCCGAACTCTTGTTCCACCATTGCAAAACCATTGTGACAATCATTGCAAAAGGTGGCATTCTTAAAAGCAATCTACCTAAAAATTCATCAGGAGTAGACCACTGTGCTTAATATGGGGCCTCGACTACCAAAAGCTGAACATCATCCAGTAGTTTCATTAATCTTCTCTCCAAATGAAGTTGAAATCCTTTGAAGAAAACGGCCTCAAACATTGTAGCGAGACTGGTACTATCAGATCGTTCATGTAAGTTGAGTATTTTTTTCGATACTTACTTACCATACTAATAATGTAAATATAATCCTTTTCTATTTGATTGCTCTTTGGCTTAGTTCAATACGACATTGTCAAACCAAACGTGTTTGGCTAATTTGGCAATTGCACAGTGCTTACGTCTTTGTATTCTATATTTGTTTCTTGGCATTAGTAATCTGTTTTTGTTTTAGTGTGGACAGATACTTTCTTTATTCAACCTAAAAGTACTGATACTAGTGTGTTTATGCAAAGTGTTTTTGCTTTTAGAAATTATGTCCATTTGATTTGTAATTAACTAATTGCTTTGCTATACATATTACATCTCCCTGAAAAATGATGTAACCATTTAAAGTAAACGATGTTGCTACTCATCTGTTTTTTATTATTATGTTATAACCCATTTTTGTAATATTTTTTGCTTTTCAATAAAGTTTTACCTATACCCATCCAACCGACAGGAAGTCGTTCCGGCTCCGAGTTCGGGGATATGCGTGATGATAAAGGTAAAGTAGTGTTACAAAAATGTAATGTCGATTTCCTGCATCGCTAGTCTTATGGTTGGGAATAGAGTTCTACAGGGTTCGTATGGAATGACCCTGGTATGACCCTGGCGACGATGCTGGCGACAGATAGGAGGACCTCAAAGATATTAGAATTTTCTCGATATTTCTATTAGTAGCCAAAATCAGGGATTTCCATGTGACGCCACGCTCTGTCAAGAACACTATAAATACTCGGCAGTAGGATTCGACAGGGAACGGCTTTGGAGGGGTTGGGAAGAGAGTTCTACAGAGTTCGTATAGAATGACCCTTGTAAGACTTTATCGACCGTTTTGGCGACAAGACGGAGGACCTCAAAGAAACTAGAATTTTCTGGATATTTCTATTAGGAGCCAAGATCCGGGATTTCCATGTGACGTCACGCCCTGTCGAGAACACTATAAATACTCGGCAGTAGGATTCGACAGGGAACGACTTTGGAGTGCGAACGCCTCCAAGGAATCACTTGGAGTTTCGTCCGCAGTGCGAGCCAGAAAGCCGGTGAGCTGAGGGCTATTGAAAGTGACGTTACTGTCATTTTTAGTGAATTAGTGAATTGTTATCTGCTTTCGTTGCTAATCTTTACAAGAGCTATTGTTCCTGTTACATGTGCTTCGTGTTTTCCTGAATATTTGGGAATAAAGCTTCATTCTCTTGCTTGTTGGACTGTCTTCACCATACACACTCAGGACGATTTTTGTAACAGTAGATCCCTCGTAGGAAATCTACCTATTGCAATGGCTCTAGTGACACGACTTCGGGAAAATTTCTGCAGATCTTCACCGATCGTGCTCCTTAGAACCCAAAACCACTCCTCGTTAAAATGTATAACGCCTTATCCATGCTACCTTGTGAACACGATAACTAGAGTAATTTTGATTAGATTTGAACCGGCTAGTGATATGGTATGGAGGCTAGAAATCTAGTCGGGGTTCGTAGATGTGCCATCCGGGTCAAGGGGTGTGTGCGTAGAAATAGTGGGGGTTGACATTTTCATTTCCCGATAGCTCCCTTACGGTTGAAGATAGAAAGATAATTCAAACTAGTCGAGCCATCGCCTCCTCGTAGTGAACAGCTTTTGTATAAAGGTTCAAGATGGCTGCAACTGCTTAGGAACTGGGGGCTGAAGAATGATTTTCAACCCCTAATTTCGACTACTTTCTAACCTAAGCATGTGACACCTCGCTGGAAAGCTATCGCCATTTGCATTCTCTTCCACCCTCTTTCACCATCATGTCTCCAACTCTTTCGAAATTAGAGGGCGAAAGTTAAATTTTTTAAAAAGATCTTTTAAAAATTTACCTTAAAGTCATTCTCTAAATTTAATCAATTTTCCGCAAGTAGTTATTATTTTTTCATCTAATATTTAATACGGCTGTGATGGATAGCAGGAATCTCTTCATTCATATGTACAGTAACGCGATTTAACTTCTGGGTTGGGACGAAAATCAGAATGAAATCCTTTAAAAGTGAATAACACATGCACATTGTATTTAATATAAACTTCATTATAAGATTAGTAATACACAGAAATGTATTGTAGTACTATAAATGTACATTTTTAGGCGATGACGGATAATAGAAACTGACAGTTAAACGCATCACGGTTTATAAATTGACGAACTTTTACTGTACCTGAAGCAAGAAACGTGAAAAGTCAAGAAGATCACCCTTTCATCAGACACGAAAGGCAGAGGGAAAAAAAGCAACAAAAGGGACTTTTAGTCGAACAACATGGCACCCTCTAATCGGAGCCTTGTTTCTCGGCGAAGAAGGCCCCGATGATAAATTCCCTCCAGCTCGCCATTCATCGGGGCTGTCCATTAGGTTGGGGCGTCTTAATCTTTTTCTGAGCTCGCGAATCCCGGCGGACTCGGATCCGGGGACATGATTACGTCATCAGGACGTCCAACAAGGCCTCGTAAATAAAGAAGCATCGCCTGGGATTCGGCTCGATGCTGATTTATTCTTGGCCTCCAGAAGACATGAAACATTTAAGGAGCGGGATTTAGTTCGGCGGATTGGCAACAGCTCACAATCTAGATTGTGGATACCTATTGGGGTTCCCTGCATACTTTAAAAGAGTACGCCTTACGTATTCCTAAAGGCTTTCAACTTTTGCATATAATTGAAATTTCAAGGCAGATCTGCAATTCTTTAACTGCAGATTTAGAAACAAAACTAATTTTTTTTAACTCCGGCGTTTAAGACTTTTTTAAGAGGAATTAACTTTCGAAAAAAAATCTTTTAAAATATATATTGACTTTCTTTCCTAAATTAACATTTGTATGTTAGTTTAGTTATACTTTGAGGGATTTTTTTGGTTCTCCTACGAATTGGTTCGTATTTGATGCTATTGTTTTTCCCATTGTATGATTATACCTTATATATTATTAGTTTTGAGGAATGTATTTTTATTCTGTATTTGTTTTGAATTTCTGAATGTTTATAAAATGTATCACTTTATCTTTCTTCTTTTCCCCGCCAACGGTTAAAACACTTCATATTCTATGGGTGAGAGTGTCGGCGTATGTGATAAATAAACTGACAAATAAATAACTGTTGTTAAATATGTTTGTAACTGCAAAAAAAGTACCACTTCTTACTTTCTCGGATACGAAAGTAAGAATGATTCGAAAACTTTGACCTTTCGCAGTCTTGGTCAAGTTTCTTAGCAATAGCTAAGTAATTATATTGTAACAAAAATCGTTTTGTGGGTGTATGGGCGGAAAGAGTCCAACACATAGGATAATGGAGAATGAAGATTTATTCCCAAATATTCAGGAAAACACGTAGCACATGCAACAGGAACAACAGATCCTGAACAGATTATCAACGCAACAGACAACAATTCACAAGTAATATCAGTAACAGCACTTTCAGATTCAGCAACACAAACAGTCAGCAATTCACTAGTAATGACCGTAACAGCACTTTCAATGAGCTCACCGGCTGTCCAGCTCGCACTGTAGACGAAATTCTCAAGTCGTTCCATTCGATCAACACACATTCCCTGTGGCCCAAGAGCGGTCCTTTTATAGTCTCCCCGATAGGCCGTGACGTCACATGGAATTATCTAATACATTCAAGCGTATCTCCTCTCCTAATAGATATATCGAGAAAAGGATCGCATTTTCTGGAATCTTCGATTTGTCGCCAAGGTCGCCAAAATGGTCGCCAAGATCAGGGGTCCAGACCCTGCCGCTGTCGGTCATTCCATGCTTACCCTGTAAAACTCTCTTCCCAACTTTAGGACTAGCGAGGCAGGAAAGCGACATTACATCTTTGTAACTATATATATATATTAACAAAAGAAAACATCAAAACACGTCATAAAAGAAAAACCAAAACAACAAAACGGAATATAACGATAACATCCGGGTCGCGTCATCAGCAAGGGAAATCCCGAACGAGCGTAAACATATTATCGGTGTTAACCATAAAGTATCCGTTTCCTAACGTTTACTTCATTTGAAATAGCATTTCTTCGATTAAAGTATTAATTATTGCATTTGTTTCTGTATTTGTTTATGACTGTGTATATATGTTACCGGCAAAGTTTGAAATCCGGCATTCTATAGAATGCCTAGGCGTTGTATATAATGCCTAAAACTAGCCGGCAGTGTATGAAACGATTTATATTTCACACATTTCCTGGGCATTCTATAGAATGCCAAATGACAAACCGGCAAAGTATGAAATAAATCGCCGATTTGATTATATAAGAAATAAAGTTAAGTGCAATTCAAAATTAAATTATTTGCTTCCTTGATGTAATAAGTAGATTCACAATTTATTTTGTTTTCTTTAATAAGAAAGGCATAAACTTTGATATGAAAACTTTCATTTTGCTTCACGAATTTTGACTAAAAGATTTTTTAATGGTACTCTTTTATTATTTTTTCTAAATAATGTATTTCTGAGGAATGCACGCCTTTTAAATAATAGCCTTATTATGAATTTTTTTCATACTTTGCCTAAATAGCATTTGTCATTCTATAGAATGCCTAGGTATTATATACAATCCCTAGGAAAAGTATATAATAAATCTCATATTTCATACCTTGCCTAAAAACGCCCGGCATTCTATAAAATGCCTAGGTATTCTATAGAATGCCGGCATTTCATACATTGCCGGTAACATATATATAAAAATAGAAATAAAATTTTTTTTATATATATACATATATATATAAATAATTTTTTATTTTATTTTAAAAAAGAGGTATAGAAAATTTTTCACCTCCTTGGAAAAATTTTCAAAGAAAATTATTTCAATAATCACATTCAAATAATTTTCTGAATATAATAAAAAAAAAATTATTAATAAATTCACAGAAAATGGCTTGGAGTTGTTAGAACGCTTTTGAAAAAAAAACTTTGGACTACGAAAGGTTAATCACTTCTAAAATCCATAAAGCAAGGGCTCAAGTTGATTTTAAAGACAAGTTATTGTCTAGGGGAATTCCGGCAGCCAAATCGAGCGAATGCAAATCGAATCGGCCTGCTTGGAGCCGATAAACCGAATCCGATCATCGTATTTCAGGATTCGTCGGAGAAAAAGATCCGTTCGAGGAAGAGTCAGAATCCAAAGATTACGCCGTGAATGTTTCCCAAGATTAAAGACAGCGACTTTCTGATACCGGAATCGATTCTTGGGTTTATCTATCGATGATAATGGTTTGAATTCCATGGAGTTCTGGAAGTGGTTTATTGGCAAGTGAATAGTTGAAGGTGATTTAATTTTTTTAAGGTTGGAGTTTCTTTTGATACTGTAGTTTTAAATAATAAAAACTGAAAATTTTTATATAAATTTAATAAAGACAGTTTCTAAAAACACACTTTTATTAGTGCACTAAAATGTAGATTTTTAAAAATTAGTTTTTTAGTTTTTAATTTCGTTGTTATAAATATTCTCGAATCTTCAAATTGATTTTTTTTCAGATTCACTCATAGGTGGCGCTATCAAAATTTAATTCAATTAATTGATTAGCTGTCAATTAAATTCTGAAAGCCTGGTACATCAGGAAGAGCGAAATACTGATTGCTAAATTCCATTTTTACAAACACGGAAAAAGTCAAGTTAAATAAAAGTGTGTGAAACGATTACAGTGAATGTAATTTGAATGAGCACTTGAAATAATATAAAATTGGTCTGCTTCAGGCTCGCTGATATCCCCTTCTTGCTCTCAAAGTTTGTGCATTATCCTTCTGGCTCGCTGATATCCCCTTCTTGCTCTCAAAGTTTGTGCATTATCCTTCTGGCTCGCTGATATCCCCTGCTTGCTCTCAAAGTTTGTGCATTGTTCTTCTGGAAATTTAGCGCGATTGTATTTCAGCAGAACAGAGTTTTATATAGTTCTTTCTCTCACAAAAGAAAAGAACAAAAATACATCTCAGGCAAGAAAATGTTTTCTCCAGATTAACGAACTCGCGGCAGAGGCCGTGGTGGCCTGGTCTTCAAGTATCGGCTTCGGGGTCGGAGGGTTCCAGTTTCGAAACCCGATTCCACTGAGGATCCGCCGTCAAGTGCACGCCAGCCTGATGCACATTAAATTCGTCGGAGCCAAATGCCCTCCCGCTGGTGTAGTGCGGAAGTTTGGAGAGGGGGCGCAGGTTCAGGTGTCGTCGTCATCACTTGACCATCGTTCAAAATGACAAGGTCCTTCCCAAAATAACCCTAGTGTTGCTCTATAGTGGGACGTAAATATAACTTAACTAATACTCATGGTAGCGATATAAGATTAAACGTATCAAATTTTTATATTTTCTTATAAATGAATGAAAAAATTACACCTGTGTACGGGAGATCCGTTCCACGTTGTTTTATTCAGTACAACCGTCATTACATTCGTGATCACTACAAGCTGCGTCTACTGTTTCAATTGATTGAAAAAAATACAGCTATTTTAAACCATTTTATTTATTTGCCTCCAACTTGCAATGTTTAATTAAATTTTATATCATTCATTAAAAATTATCTATAACTTATGGTGGAAATTAGGTTTCTTCGGTTTTGAAAATATTTTGGTTCAACTGATACACTCAGTTCAATTAAAAACGCTTCAAACAATAATAGAATTTTATGTATTATATTTTACATGAAAGTATTTTTACATTAAAAATATTCGACAAGAAAGTATTTTCTCCCCGAGCAACACTGAGTGAATCAGCTAATTAAAAATAAAATTTCAGGTGATGAGTGGTTTTTGTGTATTATAATATTGTTGCTAACCTGCAGTGTTTCTTCCGAAACATATTGGTCCTATGGTTGGGAAGAGACATTTACAGAGGTTTTATTAAATGCCATGTGAAGCGCCAGCCAATGCTCCCGGAAGTTGGTAACAAATTTGGAGAGTTTAGCGACAAAATGAAGGTTCTCCAATATGTCCTATCTCTCATAGGAGCCGAGATCTGGATTTTTTCAGAGATTTTTATGTGACATCACATCCTATCGGGAAGACTATAAATACCCGAAGTTGCTGAAACGAGTGAACGTCTTTAGAGTGCGAACGACTTTGGAAGTCTTTGGAATGTGCTTGAACGCCTTGAATCTCTTTTGCTGTTAATATTAGTGATTTGCTGCCTGCTTGTGTTGCTAATTTGTGTAAGTGCTGTTTTACTTGTATCCTGAGCTTCGTGTTTCTAGAATATTCGAGAATACAGCGTCGTTCTCTATTTTCCCGCTTGTTGGAATGCCTTCACCGTACGCTCACCGGACGAATTTTCGTAACAATATTTAATATTAAAAAAAGACTCTTCCATTAAAAATTGTATACTAATTTTTAAAAAATGTTTTTATTTACGTGCGCGTTGCCATTCGTCGAGTGCTAATTTTAAATATATATATTTTCTCGCACATTACTTTGCCGCCCCGTAGCTGTCCACAGCCGATTTGATAAGCAATAACTCTGAACTTCGCATCTGAGTATTTCAAACTGTGCTCACAAATGCCGAAGCTTAAGTAAAGATTTCACGACAATTAATAAAATAGTCGATTTTCATTGATGCAGCTTTACTTCGCTTTCCGTCGGTAATCCGTCCGAAAGCAACCGACGAAATCCGAGGCCATTATTTCGTTAAGAATCAGTATAAAACCGATTAACCCGTTCTAAATACGCACCAATCTATAAAATCGTATAGAGAATAAATATAGTGTTTAATATTGAAAACAATGAAAATTAATATAAAAGACTAATGTAAAAAATAAATGTAGGAATTGTATTTTTCCCGTCTAGCTTAAAAGCGTAAGTTTAATTCCTTCCTAATGAAATTTTTTCACTTTCCGTACAAGCTCATTTGAATAATTGTTGTGTCAGCGGAAAGATGCCGAAAGATAACGATCACGCGCTCTCTCAGTGCTAATCACGTGATGCGTGGATGTTTCTCCGTTAAAAACCCGAGCGTAATGTTTGAATCGAGATGAGACGACTTATTGAAATCAAGAAGAACGGTCATGCGGTGTATGCGTAACGAGCTACGGGTGTCTCTTCCCTGTTTGCACAGCGGCGATGGCTAACTAACCTCTTTTAAACGTGGTGTAAGTTGATATTAAACTGAGTAACTAACAAACCCTGAATCTCTCTTGTCTAATCTGTAGGCAATATAGGCAATGAGAGAGCAGACCAAATGGCAAAAGACGCAACACAACATGGCCAACCCTATTCACATACTAAGCTTCCTAAACCGCACATAAAAGGCCTCCTCCGGAAGAGGATGCTCGAGGAGTGGCAAACCTCATGGAAGAATGGCGATACAGGCAGGAAAATCTATAACATCATGCCCTCAGTTAGTCTCCGTCCCAAAAACTGGATTAGAGAGGATGTTCTCTTCTTCCCTCAACATGGATCTTTCCCTGCCTACCTCAAAAGATTTCTCCTGTCTGACAGCGATTATTGCAGTTGTGGTGGAATTGGCACGGCACTTCACTATGTCACGGAGTGTATCTACACAGTGTCTTGGCATATGAGGAAGCCCACGCCAAATTTATGGCTGAAAAGAGTCGCCAATAACCTCGTCTCCAGGCATAAAATTCGTGGGATTATCAAATTCATGAGCGAAAACAGAGATCTTTTCCGGCCTCCCTAGCCTTCAACATCCCAGCGAGCTAGCTCAATCACCGGACATTCCACCTTCAAATAAAAGAAAGGTATTTCAACATCTAAAGAAAAGAAGAGTATTACGAACTAATAGTGTAAAAGTGAAAATGCCTGTGCTGTACATAGTGTATATATTTCCTTCTTTTTGTTTATTTTGTTTTTCTTTTTCTTAAATAAAATTTCCGTGTCTTGCCCATCAAACCGTTCAGTGACCGGTCTGGTCACTGGTACGGGGGTAAGGGACGGCGTTCTGTTCTGTCTAATCTATAAATAATCATACGTGTAAATACCTTTCTCATATTATATTTTATAAATAAATAATTTAGTTTCAACTACCATTTCTCCTCCTTTATCTTCGGTGCATTTTCCCCTAGAGTGTTCATTAGATGAAGTACTTTTACCTGTAGGATTTACTCCCTTTACAACCCTTTTCTACAATTTATTGTTGGCTTCGGCCGAGATGAATATTTTCTACATAAATGAACAAATCAACACGGATTTTACATTTTTATACCTTTCTGGAGACTTCTTCGCGTATGGAAGATGGCGAGGAGGGGTGCAGATGTTATTGTTTGGGAGGGAAATTCCCCTCCATTGGGACCTTAGGTGTGAAGCCTCTGTCGCGACTCCTCTTCCAACGAGGACGTAACTAGACGCTCGAACTTTTCCACCAATCCAGAGCAGGCATCTTCAGCCAGGACTCTTTTGAATAATATTCGAGAATTGATGGGAAAATAACCGAAAGACAATAATATGTGTAAATGAACATTCGAACTCTCATGAATGTGAAATTTTGTATATAATCTACCTTTTCTTAATGTGTATATTTTTAAAGAATTATATCAGCATGTAAATAACCATTGCTTTGTTGTAGTTGAGTGGCAACAGTTTGTTGACGCTTGCGCGGGGAGAATGTAAATAAGCAGAGGCGATTTCGCCGCCATCAAATAAAGACGTGTTCGTTGCAGTGGCTTTCTCTTCCTTTGAATTGGATATGGATTCAATAATTCTATTTCAGAAAGCGGATCTCCAGCTCTCAACAACGCTCCCGGCCCGTGGAAACTGAGGTAGGCGTAATTTATTTAATTTGTTGATTTTACGTCTAAACTATTGTCACAGCCTCTGTCTGGTGTCATTTCCCTTCTGGATCTTTTAGCACTAGGACCAGCTTCAGAGTCAGTGGACCCATGTCTGGACCCACTTCTTGAGATATTTACTTTACAAAAAATGGATTTTACTTGCATGATATATCTTCTTCACTCCTACGTAATATTTTTAATATGCCTAGTTTATTCTCCAGACGAGATGTTTCTTGCGTTCTTTTCTTTTACAAAGTTATTAATGGTTCAATTGATTGTAATGATATAATGAGCTCAATAGATTTCGCTCTGCCCGCCAGATTTTTAAGAAACCAGAGTTCCTTTCCAAATTTAGATTCAAAATTTAATTATATTAACAGGTTCTCGTTATATAGGTTTTATAAAATTTTTAACACGTTCTCTGATGAACTTGACATTTTTAATATGTCTCTTGGTGCTTTTAAGTCGAAATGTTTGCATCTTTTAAATACATGATATGTTTTATATTTTAGATTTTTATGCTATTTGATTTTCCGTGTTCTTATGTATTCGACCAGTTTTTTGGCGCCGTGTTTGATTTATTTTTATCTTAACTGTTGCATTTTTTTAAAAATCTCCAGTGTGTATTTACGTTTTTAAACTTTAAAACTCCTGGTTTGTTTCTTATTAGACTCGGTGTTTGCGTGTTTTGACTTTTTGACCCTTACTTTTTGGAAATTAACTTTAAATATAAAAAAAATACGGCTTTTGGTGTCATAGTGCGTCTTAAAGTTTTGTGATTATGTGTTTTCGTTTTTAATTATATATACGTTTGCATAAGTTTTATGATTTTATGTATTCTCTGTGGTCTACTTTTTGCTTTCTAAGGCATATTTTTTATTTTTTATTTACTCATTGTGACTTTTGTTCTTTGTGTGTTTGTCAGCACTCTGTAAATGGAGTTTTCTCTGTAGTGTGCTTTTCTTTAAAATAAATAAATAAATGTCGTACATGGATACGCCTACGAAATCCGAGTCAACTCGGCAAAAGCCCAGACATATTGTGCGTGGAAGATACCCTCGATGACCGAAGTCAATGAAAACCGAAGTATTATTATACAGGCTGTCCACACTTATCGTGATCAATAGCTAATTTCTAAACCGTTAGAGATAGACGTAAAGTTCCAATTGGAAAAAATGCTTTAAACGAAGGGGAAAATTATAATATATGTTTCTTGAGTCACTAAATATATTTCTGAAAAAAATACGAATTCTAACTTTTTATGCTGTCCCCCGGTCCTATCAGTCATATTTAGTGAAATGTTCTTGACATTCTAACATTTTAAACAAAAAAAGTCCCACTCTTCTGCGACTAAAACTGACCGAGTTCTGGAGCTTCGAATTTCATGATTGTTAACCAATCAGCGGCCTCGTCGAGCGAGTGTTGTGCATTGATTGATGGATCGTCTTCAAGACGGCTATTGAAATGATGTAAAGTGGTATAAATCAGCGATATTCAAAGCTCCATAACTCGGCCAGTTTTAGTCGCAGAAGAGTGGGACTGTTTTTGTTTAAAATGTTAGAATGTCAAGAACATTTCACTAAATATGACTGATAGGACCGGGGGACAGCATAAAAAGTTAGAATTCGTAACTTTTTCAGAAATATATTTAGTGACTCAAAAAACCATATAATATAATTCTTTCCTTCATTTAAAACATTTTTCCAATTGGAACTATATGTCTATCCGTAACTGTTTAGAAATTAGCTATTGATCACGATAAGTGTGTAAACACCCTGTACAATGTATAAGGAATGGAAAAAAATTCATTCCGAGCAGTGCCTGGTATATCATCTAGTATGTGTATTGCAAGACCAATAAATTTACTTTTTTAAGTTTTCATCCATCCCGAAATAAGTAATTAATGGACGCTTTGGCCTTCTGGAAATCGAACGTCTAATTTTGGACGAGAAAAAATGGCGCATCGCGGTCCACTAAAGTTGGATGAAGGCAGCAAGTGTATTATAGCGAGGTTATGGCCTAGTGGGGGGAGCTTAATATTTCTTCGCCTTTGACACACACGCGACAAGTTTCGCCCCCCATAAGAATATTGATACTCACTACACCAACAGCTCATCATTAAGTAATTCCAGTCAACGCCGCGTCAGGGAAAATCTGCAGGCCATACACAGATTAAAAATCGGGAAAAGTAATAAATTGGGGCAGACAGCCATTTATCAAGGAATTAAAAACTCCTCCCGGGACCCGCTGTCTGACTGCGTCGGCTCTCGAAATCCGTTCTAATTACTCTGCACTCAGAAAATTAATTACTTCATTATTACTCGAAAATTACGCCCTATCGCCCTACGCGGAAAAAAGAGCCGCCAGAAGACAAAGCGGGGAAAAAAGCGTCCTTTCGAGTTGGATCGCTGTCAAAATAATTTTGGAGCTGCGCCGTTGCAGCCGGAGATGACAGCTTCGCATTTTAACGAGCGCATTTTCTTGAGCTAACATTTCTAATTAGGTCTCGGAGTTAATCAATAACGCCACATCTCTCGTGGTGACGGATGTCGATAGATGGCCCTGGGGTCGCCGCTTCCGGTTGCCTCGGCACCGATGCTGCACCGGCGTGAGTTACTTTTCTTCAGATAGGGGTTGGATAGGGTGTCCCCAAAACAGTGGCATGCGGTGGTTCTAAATCCTGCTGAAGCAGCAAATGACGTTTAGAACTCACAACAAGCACAATATTATCCGTAAAAACTCTACAAATATATAATAAACTTTCCTTAAATAAAAAAAAAGGTGAATATAAGAATAAATAATATACGAGGCATGTCCGGAAAGTAAGTACCGTTTTGGAAAAACGGTACTTATAAAAAAAATTAATTTTTTATTTAAAATACTTATAAATAAAAAATATTTTTTTTCAAAACAAAATTTATTTTTACATGAAAGAGTATTTCGTAAACTATTTTTCTACATAGTTACTACCATTGTTCAGACATTTGTCATAGCGAGAAACCAACTTGTCTATATCCTCTTCAAAGAAAAATGCCGCCAGTGAAGACAGCCACTGCTGAACACCGTTTTTGGCGTCGTCATCGCTGTCAAAGCGCCTACCTCTAAAATCACGCTTCAAGTTCAAGAACAAACCCAAGTTTCATCACCGGTCGCAATTTTGTTAGGAATTCATTGCCCTCTTCACTGCATCGGGTACGAAATGTCAAAGCACTGCCAAGTCACTTCGTTTTGTGGACATCCGTAAGCATTTTCGGAACCCAACGGGAACACAATTTGCGATAATTTAAGCGATTTATGACAATCTCATGCAAAACAGTTTGTGAAATTTGTGGAAACTCATCAAAAAGCATTCTTATTGTGAACCGTCTGTTTTCACGAATTTTCTCATTCACTTTTGCAACCAAACCATCATTGACAACAGAAGGTCGCCCACTCCGTGCTTGTCGTGAACATTGGTGCGTCCATCATTAAATTTTCGAACCCACTTTCTAACCATTCCATCAGTCATTACATTTTGAGCATAAACCTCTACAAGTTGACGATGAATTTCAGCTGGCTTAACTTCCTTTGCGTTCAAAAACCGTATTACAGAACGCGCTTCACAGTCGGCGGGATCGGCAATCGTCTTAAACATTTTGAACGCTCACTAACGCATGTAAACACAACACAATCCGGCTGCAATGGCGTCAGTGGACAGACAATGAACCAGAGACACGTGTGCACATGCGCGGAACTGCGACACTAGCGCTGCGGTGGCGGTAGAACGAAACGGTACTTACTTTCCGAACACGCCTCGTAAATATAAAGCAAAAGTAAAAAAAAGGAAGAGTATAGATAAGAAACAAAAGATTTAAACAATAACGATAACAATGCACCTTTTCGCGTGCTCAACGAAACAGCATCAACAGAAAATTACAACGATTACTATTTAAAAACATAAAATATAATTTAGAATGTAAAAGAAAAATATTCAAATTGGAAGGAATGATTGAGAACCTGAATGACGAACTTTCTCGAAGACCACTCGCCACTGAAGTTCTAAAAGTGGACACAATTTTCTGTCAAGGGTAAGATTATAAATCAAAAGTATACCCTTTGCGGCCTGAATTTTATCCGACCTCAATACAAGAAACATATTGAAAAAAATCAAGAGGCGAAAATTCCTTAATAGAAATCCAAAAGATACTAGAGTGTGTAAAATGAATTTACCCTCTCTGCCGAAATTATGATGAAGACAAGATACGTCAAAACGTACGATGACAAAGGCAGTAAAAAGTTCTGGAAGCTAGCAAACCTAGCACCATCTATGAAGAAAAATTCTAACTAATTAATCAGAAGAAAAAAGGATAATGTTTAAACAGCTATAACAAATAAAATTAAAATAAACTATTAATAAAGAAAAATTATAAACTTTTTATGCTCATTTGAAAAAACTATTAACATTAATGAAAGAATCTGGGAATCCGTTGTAGTTTTAATTAATTTATGACTAATTAATTTAATTAATTTATGGTTAATATCTTTGTTAAATTTTGTTAATTATAACTGAATATAAGAATAATAGTCTGAAGAAGGGGCACTAAAATTAAGTGCCACACGAAAACAAATCATTTACCACCTGACACACAACAGGTGACAATGCAGCGCCTCTCGTAATTGCTTGATCAATCGCAAAAAGTTTCACTTCCGATTTTTTCTCTTTCCCTGATATTAAATGCGCATGCTCCACGCCGACCGGGCTTACCCATAGGGTGTAAAAAGACCTCTTATAAAAAAACTCCTCAGTGACCGAATCCCAAATACCTGTTTCCTGCGTGAACGTTGTGTTCAGTAACTCCCATACAACGCCATCTACCGCATGAAGTAGACGCTTTCGACTGTTCAATGCTATGTACCCCACGAACTCGTCTCCATGCTACCTACCCCTCTCTGAAGATTGTCTGTCTGTATGGTGCTGACTCGCCCTGTGTCTACCTACTTCGTATACGAGTCAAAAAAGGATTACATTATGTCTACAGAATTTTATTGTTCATTAAACGCTTTTACTAAGTACGAAATGTTTCATGTTTGTATATATGTAAGGTTGGAATTTTGTGATCGATTTTTCACTCTCTTCTTAATGCACTAGAGTTCTACAATTTTGTATATTTATTGGGTCTTGATGACAATGCAATATTTTAATAATTTTAGAGCTCTCAATTATGAATTAAAAAAAATCGCAAAATTACGTTTGCAATCGGTAGGTTTCAGGGGCGCCATCTATAGTATTTCTGAGAACTAAAATACTTTACACAGTAATTTAAATGCTTCAATAAAAATAAGTATATCCTATTATAGATATTTTTAAAGAAATTATTGCTGGAATTAGTTGAAGAAAAACGGATTTATGTTCGAAATATTTTTTGTAAGATCAAAATTTTGTGATCGATTTTTCACTCACTTCTTAATACACTTGAATTCTGAAATTTTGTATATTCAATGGGTCTTGATGACAATGCAATATTTCAGTAATTTTAGAGCTCTTTTAAATAAAATAATTGTTAGAATTAGTTCATGAAAATTTTATTCTAAAATCCCAAAATATTTATAATGCCGAATTATGGCATAAATTAAAGATTAAAAACTAGAAAATAACAAATATAAAAAACTTTTAAAAAACACCACTTTTACCAATGCATTAAAAAAATAATTTTTTCTCAAAAATCTGGAGGTCAAAACAAAAATCGTAAAAGCGTGAGGCTCTGAAAACAATAGGAGAAAGGTATAAAACCAGCGCCTCTCGCTTTTACGATTTTTGTTTTGACCTTCAGATTTTTGAGAAAAAAATTATTATTTTCTTTTTTAATGCTTTGGTAAGAGCGTTTTTTTTATATTTATTTTGTTTAGCTATTCAGTGACACTTGATTGTCTAATTTTCAATATAAAAATCTTATTCACGCAATCTAATTGCGATATTGTGTATTAGATGTCCCTTGCAAGTATTAATTTTTAATTTTTTTCTATTATGATACGAATTTTTGTAATGATATTAATTTTTACATTTTCGTATACGAAGTAAAAAAGAGAAAGTATTGTAATCGTCAAAAAATATATAAAAATATTGCATGATCACAGAATAAACAGTAATGAATAAAATAATAATTGTAATTTTTATTCATTTTAAATTATTAATTTAAATAAATAAGTAAGTAATATTAATAAACAAATAATATACAGCATTTCGAACTCAACAATTGTAAAAAAAAATTCAAAATAAATCGCATATTTAATATTTAATTCATTCAATTTGTTTAAAAAATGAGGAATTTTTGGTTGAATTCATTATACAGCAGTCAAATTCTCGAGTAAATTATTCGATATTTAATTAAATTATTTTACCTTAAAACATTTTTTCCTTAAGATCGATGAGGACACAAAATAGGGACATGTTTAACTAACGAAAAGAATCAGATATTATTTTTACAGTTTTCAGTTTTGACTGTAAATGAACAAAAGTAAATCCGAATTATCTATATCTATATAAAAAATAGCTTATTCGTGTGTGTGTTCGTTTATACTTTCTCGTATACGAAGTATACAAAGAGAAAGTATTGTAATCGTCAAAAAATTCGAACTCGGGATTTTGACGAATTTCAACGTTTTAGACCTCCCTTTGTCCGAAAAACACAATTTTGGAATTATGTCTGTCTGTGAACACGATAACTCGAAAACTATTAGAGCTAGGGGATGAAATTTGGTATGTGGTCTTTAAACATAATTTGTAGGTTTCTATCAAATTTTTGACAAAATCCGACTACGGGAAGTCTGTCTGACTGTCTTACAGCGTTTATGTGAACATTAAAACTCAAAAACTTGAATAGCTAGAGAGATACAATTTGGCACACATGAATGTATGAATTTGGCTTCAGGAATGTACGCCCGTATAAAAGTTTGGGCCAAATTCGTCAAAGGGTTGACTGTCTGTCGGACTGTATAATCGTATACTTGTAAAAATTATATCTCCTAAACCCTTTGGCTTATATAAATAAAAGTTGATATCACGGTTACTAACATTAATTATAGATCTGTGCCCAAATTTCGTTTCAATCGGTTAATAAAAGTATTCAAATTGCATATTCAAATTTTTTTTACTTGTGTACTGGAAGTAATTTCTGCGCAAGCGCAAATTATTCAGCGATAGTAAACGAAGTCCTTTTCTCCTGTTTTCTTTTCGCTCGCACACGCCCTCGCATTAGCGGAGCTTGCTAGAGTGGGATAGAAAATAAATATTGCTAAGTTTTAATACATACGCATCTCTCTGAATTTGATTCTTCACCTAAATATTTTACAATCACTACAATCTACAATGAAAAATCTTCTGATAGTCATTGGATTCTGGCTTACAGTAGGTTCGAATTTTTTATCCACGCAGGAGGAAGGGAAATGAGAAATTTTTGAGAAGTTTGCGAGAAAGTTTAGGGGAGGCCTCTCCCGCTGGTTTTCTGCTATGACACGAATTATGAAGCGGAAGCTGTTACGAACTCAAAATGACGATCGACTGTCAATAACCACAGCCTGATTATTTCGGCTAACTTTCTTAAAAATAGCCTTCGCTGTAAATGGAAGCATAGTTTTTAATTAATGAAAAATTAACCATTTATCGGATTGCGACGAAACTTTTACTACAATCTTCCTTATGCTTTATAGCATTTGTGAGCAACATTAGAAGAAGATCTATTCAATAGTTTGGATTTCTATCGCAATATCGTGCAAACTAGTTAAGTATTTTCACTTTTATTTATGAAGATATCCTTTGCAATTTTCAGTTTATCAGCTTTTTAATCTTTGAATGCACCAGATCTTCTAATCTAATTGCAATTATCAATGCATTAGACTTCTTGGATCCTTGGAGGCGCTACATTTCTTAATGAAATGGATAGTCATGCATGGGCACTTTCTTCAACTGTTCTATGACCGTGATGACTTAATGGTAAGATCTAATCTTCGGGGCCGAAGATCCGCCGTGTATGTGGACCTGTTGCACGTTGGGGGTTAAACGTCCTCCCGCTGGTGTGGTACGGCAGTTTGGAGAGGGGGTGCCAACTCAGGTATCGTCCTTGTCGTCTGACCGCGGTTTAAGATGACGAAGTACCTCCCCAAATAGCCTTTGGGTTACTTCAGAATGGGGCGTTAATGTTAACTAAACTAAATCTCCAACTGTTACGAAGTGAAACTCAAAATGATGACCGTGTGTTAATAACCAGAGCCTGATATTCCCAGGTTCCACGATATTGTACAATATTCAACAATATTGCGAATATTGTTCAATATCGTAAATATCCCTCTTCTACTGGGGTTTTTGGCTACCTTCCCTTTAAAATAATTGCACTTTAAGTGGTTAATTACCTCCCCTTAAGTGGTTAATTACCTCTCCTTAAGTGGTTAATTATCGCTCCCAAAATGAATATTGTTGCACGATATTGTACAATATTATTCGATATTATGTAATATTATATGAATATTGAACAATATTACGAATATTGTTTCAATATCGTAAATATATTTGCGCTACTGGGGTTCTGACTACCTTCTCTTTAAAATAATTGTTCTTCCCTGGGCTGACGTCACTCCTTAAGTGGTTAATTACCACTCGCAAAATGATTATTGTTGCTTGATATTGCACAATATTGTTCAATATTAAGTAATAACATAATCATACTGTACAATATTACGAATATTGTTTCAATATCGTAAATATCTTTGCACTACTGGGGTTCTGGCTACCTTCTCCTTAAAATAATTTTTCTTCCCTGGGCTGACGTCATTCCTTAAGTGGTTAATTACCGCTCCCAAATGATTATTTTATGAGGCTGGCGCAGTAATTAGTCCGGGACACTGGCTGCGGGGCTCCATTAAAAAGGTTAACTATCACTCGCCTCAGGGAAAAATTCCCCTCCACCGATACGAAGTGGTTTTTTCTTAAAAAGCGGGCCTTTTAAAAGATAATGCACACTTAAGACAAGCACCTCCCGACTTGGAGGGAGCACGTGCCTCCAACTGAAAGAAAATTCTTACCCTTAATTGGATAATTTTAGTAAACAATTAATTTTAAGTGCCTTCACAAGACTCATAAATACAATAACGGCTTAATAGACAGTCATCCGTCCCTTGTAATATCTAATGGGCGAGATACTTCGGGCAGAAACGACGCTATCTTCGGACGGGATGAACTCCATAATTTGCCCCGCTCACGTATTTATTAAAATGAGCGTGCTTTACCAGCGTTGGCTCAGGTTGGAATATAATGGCGCTCTTCCGTGAGGAGGGAGTGTTTGCCGATAGATTTAGGGTGGGTTGGTTTCGGCTAAACATGAATTAAGACTGCACTCATTTTCGATCGCTATTAAAAGGTTTTCGTAAAAAATTAACAAGGAGACGTCGTTGTGTTAATTTTTAAATTGATTTACGATCATCGTTATTGATAGTACAATGGAGTAAGGAATTGTTGTCGAAGCACTAATGGCACGCATGAATTTTAATTAAAGTATAAACTTTTTTCGAAATTGCATGAACTATAAGGGCTAACGGTAATATCATTAAATATTTAACGACTTATCAATACTCTAACAGGAAGCTACTTACGACAGTCTCATCAATAATTGATTTAATTTTACTCATCAAATCAAAGATTTATAATTACTGATTCCAAAGAAGTTTTCCAGAATAATTAATTAATGTTCTTCTTGTTTGTGATATTGATTTGGACATTGCAATATTTTTCTTTTGATTTCTTCTGTTTCAGTACATTATTGTTCATGAATTAAAGATAAGGACAGCTTGTATGAATTTATCAGAAAAAGCACGAAGAAATTGCCACAAATATAAAGCCTGTTTAATACAAAGAAGATACAGAACAAAAAATACCATAAATGCACCACAGTATCGAATAATTTAAGGGGAATGCTCCTTGGAGTGAAAGGATAATGCATGTCTAGCCTAGAAAGAGTAGCATTATACGGCTTTTCTGAAGGTTAATAGGCTGTATGCTTGATGTAGGCTGCAAGACAGTACAGTCGTCCCCAAAATGAATGGAACACCTCTGTAATTCTAGTATATATTATTGAATCTTCATAAAACTAGTGTCGATGTTAATGGCTCACGAGGACAGGTTTATACAGAACAAAATAACCTGATTAACCGAGTTAATTAACATAGTTAATTAACAGCTATTTCGGAATTTTCCCATTACGTCTATCAATTATTTTCGATGAATCGACTCCACGTCATGAAATTAACCTCCCCAAGAATTTTTATAGAGTTTTGTTTAAAATTTCGAGAGTTATAGTGTTTTGAAAAATGGCCTTTCCCATGTTAACTTAATTTTAGGAACTTTTGAGGATATCTCGGAAAGTATTATATATTTCTCAAAATTTTTTTCATTCACTAAAAGAACACTATTTGTTTACATAAACTCATGAAAAAATTCATAAATGAAAAATTTAATAATTAAAAAAATTTTAACATGTCTGTGAAAAAAAGTGAATTGTAACATAGTAAAATTTTTACGTGAGAGCAAAGCTGAGACGTTATAACGCCGGTATTCAAAAAATCAAGTGCAATCTGTAATAGTTTTCGAAATATTTACAAAAAACTGCAAATTCCCAATTGCAAAGCCCAGTTTTTGAGGGACCGTATATTATATTTATTTGCATTTATCGGTCTACTTTTCATGAAGCACTACTTTTATGAAGAGTAGACCGATAAAGGCAAATAAATATAATATACAGTCCCTCAAAAAGTGGGCGTTGCCTGTCATCAGTGGAAATTTGCAGTTTTTTGTAAATATTTCGGAAACTATTATACATATGCACTTGATTTTTTGGTACCGGCGTTATAACGTCTCAGCTTTGCTCTCACGTAAAAATTTTACTATGTTACAATTCACTTTTGTTTCACAGTCATGTTTAAAGTTTTAAAAAAATTATTGTATTTTTTTTATTTATGAATTTTTTTCATGACTTTATGCAAACAAATAGTGTTGTTTTAGAGAGTGAAATTTTTTTTTGCGAAATATATAAAACTTTCATTGATACCGTCAGAAGTTTCTAAAATTCAGCTAACATGGGAAAGGACATTTTTCAAAACCTCTTATAATTCTCGAAATTTTAATCAAAACTCTATAAAATTTTTTGGATAGGCTAATTTCATGACAGGGAGTCGATTCAGCGAAAAGAATTGATAGGCGTAATGGAAAAATTCCGAGATAGCTGTTGATTAACTATGTTAATTAACGCGGTTAATCAGTTTTTTGTTCTGAATAAACCTATCCTCTTGAGCCATCAACATCGAAACTAGTTTTGTGAAGATTCAATAATATATACCAGAGTTACAGAGGTGTCCCATTCAATTTGTGGACGACTATGCATCATCTGGGATTATTGAACATCATTTCATCCAGCTGCTCTTGGGGTAGACGATCCCAATCTTGAATCAGTGCTGTCAGAAGTTCTGAAATAGACCTGTGTGTGGGGGGTGACGTACTGCAACCCGACACCGGAACAGGTAGTTTGCGTGCTCAACCTGATTCAAATAGGAGGGAGAGCCTCTCTCTCCATATGGCAATTCTCTGTTCTTCAAGACATTCGTCCACGATGGTTGCACGGTGAAGATGGTTGCTGTCATCCATACAGACAAAATTTCCTCCCATTGGACCTTTGAACAGACAAACAGGTTGTTAGAGACCGATATCTCGATAAATTTGGCGTATCATAGTTCTGCCTTATATATGGAGATTTCATCAAGAATCCAGGATAATGTTACCCATAACCAATAGTCCAGCGCCACTATAACTGCTATGTTTTACGACATTTTTTGGTTGTAATAGTCTCTATGTGAATACACGACGTGAGTCAGATTGCAGGGAGAAGCTCGATTCGTCAGAATACACACAGGCCCACTGATCTTGTATCATATTAAGAAGTTCTCTACACATAACCACCCCCGGTAATGAACTGCCCTCAATGGAACGTATCTGATAGGCCTTAGGGCATATAGGCAGCCCAGACTTAGTTCCAAACGATAATCAGCTGTTTGGTCCGCTTGAATTGTATCTGGGTGATTGAACGTCAGGTGCATAAGCGACTGAGACTGTTGCCCAAAGGAATTTATACATCAGGTAATGGAAAACTGATAAAGAGATGGGATAAACCTACCAATGCAAATGGCGATATTCTAGAGAAGAGGTTCCCAACCTGTGGTACGCGTACCCCTGGGGTTGCGCGAAGGATTAGTTGGGTATAGCGAAATCAAATTTGGTAATGTCGGAAACAAGAAAACATATAAATTAAAAAAGTTACAAAATTTTATTTCTCCAAGTTAATACTTGCTATTTAATAACTTGACCACTTGAATAGTTGATTATTACGGAGTGCACTTTTTAGTTATTCTTATAAGTTAATACGAAATTATTACAATACTGATTGTATTTTTTTTGGGGTTGAACTAATGCTATTGTAAAAATGCAAAATAAAAAATTAGTCCAGCAAGAGTTATTAATTCGAGTCATTTGACTCTTATTCTAACCTAAGCCCTTGACATTATTGATAAAAAACTCTTTTGCATAGACGGAGGGTTGTCGAGGATAAGTGGCTGAGACTGTTGTCCAAAGGCTTTTATACAGCAGGTAATGGAAAACTGATAAAGAGATGGGATAAACCTACCAATGCAAATGGCAATATTCTAGAGAAGAAGTTCCCAACCCGTGGTACGCGTACCCCTGGGGGTATGCGAAGGATTAGTTGGGTTGTAGTGGTGGTGGGATATGATAGTAGGGGTACGCGAAATTATGAAGATTAATCAAGGAATGCGCGAGGGAATAAAGGTTGGAAACTTCTGTATCTTCTTCTTTCTAATCCTTCTGATCTGAATCAGATCAGATCCATGAGGTCGTTCTCCTTCATCACCTCCAACACGAAATCCGGTCGCTTAAGCAGGTCATCATACACCAAGGCAACACAGTCAGATAGATGTTGCGGAGTGGCCTCAATCATGTTGCACTTTGTGCAGATATTGAACTTCTTATCACCACGAGAGAATCTGAGGGTTTTTAAGTGACCGGAAGTTAATCGATCCAAAGCTGTTTGGTCTTTCCTATCCCCCTTAAAACGTATAGCAGCACCGGGGCCTTCACTACGATACCATGAATGAGCTGGTGGATGCCTCCAAGAAATATTAACAAAGGCCTTTCTTCTTGAGTATAACTCAAGGTAGGTCAAGGGTTCTACATAGGCCTGAGACATGGTAGTACCTTCTTTAGCAAGACTATCAGCAATATCGTTATATTTTAAATTTACATGTGATGGTAAAGTAAAACGTGCTTTTCAAATAAATATCTTGGTTTCCACTTTTTTACTGGTTTTTGTAACCTACTTCCTGACTTGCCCTCGCATTACTTTCAGACTCCTTCATGCAAGACATCCTGCATTTCGAAATTGTTTGCAACAATTCTAGAAGAGATCTAATCTTCCAGAATGAAGAAATCACCACGGCATCACGAAAAAGCTGCTGTTTCGGCTTTAGTGTACTTTTGGATTCCTTCATTCAGGTCATCCTGCATTTCGAATTCGTTTACAACAAATCTAGAAGACAACTAATCTTCCAGAATGTAGAAATCACCACGGCATCACAGAAACGCTGCTGTTTCGGCTTTAGTTTACTTTTGGATTTCTTCATGCAGGACACCCTGCAATTCGAATTCGTCTACAACAAACCTAGAAGAAAACTAATCTTCCAGATTGTAGAAATCACCACGACATCACGAAAACGCTGCTGTTTCGGCTTTAGTTTAATTTGGATTTCTTCATGCAGGACATCCTGCATTTCGAATTCGTTTACAACAAACCTAGAAGAAAACTAATCTTCCAGAATGTAGAAATCACCACGGCATCACGAAAACGCTTCTGTTTCGGCTTTAGTATCCACACAATCTCCTATGTAGCAACGAGCCTCTGTGAAGGGGGTCACCGAATTCATCTTTTCTATACAATCCCACCCCCGGCTGAAACTCGAGCACCCTTTTCTTCGCATTATCTGGTGTCTACAGATTCCCTTTCTTGTGTTATCCGTGAAAGGATGTCCCAAACCCGCCGACCCCGTAATTGGATCGGAATGAGCCAATAGAAACAAAGCGCGGGGATGAATGGATCCCACTTTCATTCCGGGGAGAATGACAGGGCGGCCCCCCCATAAAAGCCCCCGCGCCGGCACAAGGGCCTGATGAAAGTCCTGTCGTTAGCTGGTCTGCCTGTCACTGCCAGGACAAGCAGAAAGGAATCAGGCCTTTCAGGACAGTTTCGGGAAAGGGGAACGGAAAATCGGGACTGAAGGAGCTGTGTCAGCTGTCACGCAGGAAGGAATCCGCGAGGTGAAAATATTTTTGCTTGGGAAAAAACAAATAGTGATTGTGTCTTTGTCGGGCAAGAGTGGTCATGGGTCCAAATGGAATCAGTTTTAATCTTTTCTTTTTAAGTTAGTTCCAATAGTTAGTTATAAAATCTAAAGGTACGCATTGACGACTTTTCTATTTTGTTTATTTTAGAATCGCAGATCGTTTTCCGGTAATCCTCCGGGTTAAGGAGTCGCCAAATGCGATTGGGTACATTTTCAAGCGCCGAGTTCTAACTAGTTCTTTCTTTAGTACATAAAGCGTTGAATTCTGTGCTCTTTGAGATCTTCTAATTCATTTTTATTTAAAACAGCTCTTTGAACGGCCAAATTCCAAATGAAACGATTGTAGTTAGCTAAATCGTTTGGTTGAAAATTTAGCCACCAAACAAATCTCAGAAGTCGCCGAAAAGAGCGATAACGAACAATTATGGCAGTCTTTCCACAAAATGAGGCTTTTATTTTCAGTAAACATAGAGAGCCACAGCAATAGAATCCTTAAATTTAATGTTTTTAAAGTAAACCTTAAACCATGCCATCAAAATTCTTCTTTAAACAGCAATTAACATTTTCAAACAGAGTGTTGAAATTTTGTAGATTCCCATTGACGAAGCATAACACCGGAAGTCAGTCGGTATAGCGGAAGTTCTACAATACCACAGATAAGCAAAACAGAAAACTAGTCCATATACTTGCGAGCAGAACGGTTCACGAACCGTTCGCAGCGTGCGAAGTTCTACCATAGCACAGATAAGCAAAACAGAAAACTAGTCCGTATATATGAGAGCAAAACGGTTCGTGAACCGCTCGCAACGTGCGAAGTTCTATCATAGCACTATAAACAAAACAGAAAACTACGGGGTTTCATACGGGGGTGTCATTAGCTGGAATGTCGAACGACACTTTAATACGTCGAAATTTGAACTGCACAAATCCCTTCGCGTTTGACGAAAAAACAACAGGATTTGGTTCCCCGCGGGCACTTCGCAAACTGTTCGCGGCGATCAAAAACCCCGCCCACAAATGCGAGCAGCTGTTCGTGAACTGTTGTGCTCGCAAGTATGTACACGGCATATAAAAATTAACCAGCGGGAGTGGTCTCCCCTAAACTTTCTCGTATACTTCTAACACATGTAGAGAAAAAAACAAGCTAAGAGGCAGTAAAACGAACAAGAACCCCTAACACAGTGGAGAAAAAAAATAAGCGAAACGTCATACCACGATTTCCGAAGGTCGTTCAACTCTGAAGTGGAATTAGAAGCCGGGGTGTTTACAAATAGGGCTGGGTGCAAGATAAAGGAAACGAAATTTGCAATTTGAATGCTTTTTTAACCGATTGACACAAAAATCGGACACAAATCTATCATTAAGGTAAGAAGGTCACATACCAAATTTTATTTGTCAAAGTAATTTTTTAAAGAAGGTATTGCGTTCAAAAGTATGAATAATAAAGTAAATACAGACAGATAAAGTACATACATATAATATAGTAATACAGAAAAAGTAAATAAAGTAAATAAGTAAATACAGACAGATAGTCAACCCTTTGAGGGATTTCGTCCAAACTTTGATACAAATATACATTCCTGATGATAAAGATGTTTACCAAATTTTATCCACCTAGCTATTTAAATTTGTGAGTTATCGCGTTCATATAAACACGGACATACAGACAATCAGACTTCCAGTGTACGGATTTTGTCCAAAATTTGACAGAAACCTGCAAATTATGTGACAAAACCACATACCAAATTCCATCCTAATAGCTCGAATAGTTTTCGAGTTATCGTGTTCACAGACAGCCATAATTCCAAAATTGTGTTTTTCGGACTCGGGGAGGTCTAAAACGTGGAGATTCGTAAAAATCTGGAGTTCGAATTTTTTGACGATTACAATACTTTATATTTAGAAAATAAAAACCATACATAAGTAAAAACCAGTGAGAGTGTTCCGCCTTCGATTTTCAACTATGTTGACACCATATGGCGCGTTATGTGCTTCATAGTACAGTGAAACCCTTTGATGGTTGGTTCATCAGATCTACAGTTCTGGTGATTAAACACCCCTTGGTGTGGCGAGTAATTTTGGAGAGGGGGTGCAGGCTCAGGTGTCGTTATCTAAGCATATTTCAAATTGACGAGGCCCATCCCAAAATTGCCCTCGTGTTGCTTCAGAACGGGACGTTAATATAACTAAAACTAAACTAAACTGATGATTAAATTGAATTCCTATAGCTTTCGTCCAAAATTTGAAGGCAATCTATAATTTCGGTGTTATAACTACGAACCAGATTTCATCCATCTGGCTCGGTGCGTTTGAGTTATCGCGGTCATAGAACAGACAGACAGACATAATCACAGGGTGTTTTTTTTTTTTTCTGACTCGAGCAGGTTAATTAGTTAGTTAACATTAACGTCTCGTTTTGAAGCAACACGAGGATTTTTTTGCGACGGACCTCGTCATTTTGAATCATGCTTAGATGACGACACCTCTCCAAACTTCCACGACACACCAGCGAAGTCAAAAAAGATTTTTAAAAATATTCCACTTTTTATTGCAGTAATGAAAGCGTGTTATTCAATTTTGCTTCCGTAAATGTGGCGCCATCTGGTATAGTGAATCTGAAAAAGAATTGATTTCATTATCCCATAATATATATAATAATGAATTAAAAATTAGAAACTAAAAAAAAAAAATAGAAATTGATTTTCAAAATTCAGCTTTTTAGCACACTAATAAAAATGTGTTTTTATCTTTGTACACTGAAGAAAATGTGTTTTTAGAACACTCTTTTTATTAAATTTATAATTATTTCGCACAATTTTGAGCCTGCAGGTTTAATAATCCCTCTAAACGTGATCTATCGTCTGTTACCGTTGTTTGTGCCAACGCGTTTCATTATCTGCACGGCGGTGTTTAATCATGCACGTGGGCCTCTCTGATATGTTTGCGCTTTCGCCAATTAACTGCAGACTTCTGCATCACTTGATGCAACACCGATCCACTTCACCCGGCCAAATCGTCTGCCGACAAGGGTCGAGCCATTTCACCCCCATTAGCGCCCGTTCGCTGATTGCCGACGGGGGAGACCGTTCGAAATTACAAAGGGAGGCAGGCCTATCTGGAAACAAAGGCCGTAGGCTGTTCCGTAGAACAAAGTCAGTTGTGAATCAGGTATTCAAACTTCAGCCCTGAGTAATGAATTCTTTTTGGGGATGTCAATGGATTGTGCCTCTGAATGGAACGGGGGTGTAAGGGGCTGTCCATAAATGATGTCACACTTTTTTTCAGTATTTTTGACCCCCTTCCCCCCATTTGTCACAGAGTGTCACACTTTACCATACCCCCCCCCCCGTCACATGTCACGCTATATTACATGAACATATACTTGCAATTCAGAAACAAAGCACTACGTTATGGATCATATTTTAAATGTTAACTTTAACTATGTGTTTTAATGTCATTTGTGAGCATAACAATGATAATGATTATATGTGTACTTATTTTGTTTGAAATAAGATTAAGGTTTACAACAAAAAACCTAATTAATATACAAAAGTAATAAAATATTAATATAAAAGAGCAATTGAAAACAGTAGTATTTTGGAATTTAATATATTTTGCTTTAAATCTTATCTTTACTTTATGAACACAAAATACTCTTAAACAGATGGAATTTTTAAAAAAACGCCTCAATAAGATCAACCTGTTTGTGCCACTACCAGTTCTACCACTCACCCGGGTGGGACGACGTATATTTTGTTGGACATTTCAAGGGTGTGACAGGGGGAGGTTTCCTTCTAATGGTGAAGAATTTTTGCTGCTACCATATTCTCAGAACCTACCCTGAATGCATTTTTCGAAAAGAAAGGAATATAAGTGAAATAAAAAATAACATGAAAGTTGTTGTAGCCCCGATTTAAAAAAATACCCCCAAATTCTGACAATTTCAAAATAACTTCAAAATTTAATCTGCTGATTTTAAATGTTTTTATTTTAACCAAAATGCGTGATGTCACACTTCTTGTTACCCCCTCCCTCCCCCTTGTCACAAACTGTCACAATTTCACGAACCCCCTCCCCCCTCCAAGCGCGACATCATTTGTGGACGGCCCCTAATTGGTTTATTTGGAATGATTGTTCTGAGATTTCTGATCTGTTGGCTTTGAACAGTGGCAAACACAACTGAGAAAAGGAACGGCGAATTCAGGAGAAGAAAACTCGTTTCCCTTGAAATAGCACCGATTTTTGTTCGTTTAAAAGTGTAGAAAGAGAAAGTTCTGCAATTTTCTAAATGTTCCACCGTGAGGTTTTATTTATTTAAAGGAAAGGCACACTACAGAGAAAACTCCAGTTGCAGAGTGCAGACACAACATGAATAATAAACACGCAAAGAACAAAAGCTGTAATCAGTGATTCTTGAAGATCTTAAAAAGAGTATCACAAAATTAAAAGTTGTTTACGGAGAATATAAAAGTTCAAAACACTAAACCATGAAAAATTTTCCAACCCATAAGAACCCATAGAATCACTAAAACATAAAAAGACACATATTAGGATTCCAAAAGTTGTATACTGTCATACTAATTAGTGTTCCTTAAACATTGATAGACTATCGATATAATCGAAGCCAAGTCGATAGTATCGGGTTTTCGTAACTATCGACTGAAACAATCGATAGTATCGACTCCCTCAAAACTATCGATACTACCGATATTTTTCTCCCAGGCAATTTATTGATAGGCGCATTTTCAGTTGATAGTTTTAAAACTATAATATCGATAGTTTCAAAATTGTCGACTGGAACTATCGATAGTTTCTAAACTATCGACTGGAAGAACACCTATCGATAGTAGTGTTGGGGAGAAACTATCGATAGTTCAGTCGACAGTTTGGGAAAACTACCGACTGCACTCTCGTTAGTTGAACTATCGATGTTTAAGGAACACTAAATATTAATACCATAAAAACACATTAACATGTTCACACAGGATTTCGTGAATTTACGCATTTTGCACCCCCTTCAGTCTGAAAAACACATTATTGGAATTAAGTCTCTCTATGTCAGTCTGTGAACTTGATAACTCGGAAACACAGAGAGCTGGGAAGATGAAATTTGAAATATGGTCTTAACTCCAAAGAAGGAGATT
The DNA here is from genome assembly GCA_013235015.1 of Araneus ventricosus. Classification (NCBI taxonomy): domain Eukaryota; kingdom Metazoa; phylum Arthropoda; class Arachnida; order Araneae; family Araneidae; genus Araneus; species Araneus ventricosus. Next base: position 2,012 of record BGPR01010954.1, on the reverse strand, counting down.
TCAATCAAATTTTGGACGATATCTGCCAATGGCTAGTCTGTCTTCTGTTCTTCAGTGAGAATTAAGCTTGAAACTATCGACTGCACTCTCGTTAGTTGAACTATCGATGTTTAAGGAACACTAAATATTAATACCATAAAAACACATTAACATGTTCACACAGGTTTTCGTGAATTGACGCATTTTGCACCTCCTGCAGTCTGAAAAACATATTATTGGAATGAAGTCACTCTATGTCAGTACATGAACATGATAACTCGGAAACACAGAGGGCTTGAAAGATGAAATTTGAAACATGGTCTTAACTTCAAAAAAGGGGATTTCAATCAAATTTTGGACGATATCCGCCAATGGCAAGTCTGTCTGCGGTTCTTCAGTGAGAATTAAGCTGGAAGAATGGAAATTTTGATTCACTGTATTCGAATTCCTTGTTTTCGACGATCTTTAAGAGCATTTGAAAATACTTTTACGAAAATCGTTTTGTGGGTGTACGTCAATGCAGTCGAACAAGCATAATAAAAAATAAAGCTTTATTCCACGAAGATTCCAGTAAAACACTAATCACAGGTAACAAAACTGAACAGGGCTTGCATAAACTAACAACAGAGATCACCAATAAATCTCAGCAACAGGACTTTCTTTGGCACGCAATGTCTGTTAGTTCACCAGCTTTGCACTGCTGACCAACTCCAACTGACTATTGGTTTAAGAACTTGCTTTATATACCTTTTCCAACAGGAAGTGACGTCACATAGTAATCTCTCGAAGGTTCATGATGTTTCCGCTTTTAGTAGAGATAGGACCACAATTCATGACTTTTCCAGAAGGTTTAAATTATCGCCAAAATGGTCCCCAAGGTTGGAGTTCACTGGCTTGGCTCCCAGTAAAACCTCTGTAAAGCTCTCTTTCTTGTCATAAGATGACCATGTCAGGGAAACAACTTCGCAACTTCGTAACAATGCATTAGTGGCATTGGAGTTTGAACCATTTGGAAAGTTCTTTCTAACTGATGGGTCGTTATATCCCGCGTTCGTTACACCGGGGTTTGACTGTCTTTCTAATAATAAAGCGGATTAGATTTTTAAAATAAAGATAAAATGTCTACAATCGCAAAAACCAAAGCTTTAGCGCAAATTTGAGTACATTTCAGAGGAGAACACACAGATTTACTGTTCTTAAAAATAAATTGATTATATTTATAATCCTCCGTCAGTGCAAGTCATGTAAATATTTACCGAAGGCGATCACAGGTTTTAATCCGAGGTTCACCCAAGTTTCAAAGTTTATCCTTTGGAAACAGTCCTGATTCGGTGGCTGGGGTGGAAGCATTATCAAAAATTAATCCTCAGCAAAAACCCGACCGGGATCAAAAAAATGTACAATAGCAGTCTCTTTTTCCCCAGCTCCAGCCAGAATTGATTATTTTTACACTGAACCAGGAGCTTATGCATTAAGAATATCTTCTGCATTAGCTGGAGAGGAAGGCGAAGTGTGAAGAAAAAATAATTTTATAATCCTCTAAAAAATATTCAACTGCAAAATTAAAAAACGGCGGAATTTTGTCTGGTATCAACACACTTTCCGTTGTTTACTTTTTTTTATCCCTCCCAGACTTTCTTCCTCATTATGACAGGATAATTAATATTCAGAGCTCTTTAATTTCTCCTGGCCCAGTTACTAACCAGGAAAAATCCAATCATTTACAGGCTCGCGTTACATTTACACGAAAACTGATAACCAGTTAGGCGATGTCACGAAGTACGCTTTAGAGCTAAAGCGCAATACAGCAAAAAGGGTAAGAAGAAAAGCGAAGAAAGCCTAGTGAATGTGGAGGACAAATCATATACAGCAGCAGCAATGGCAGTGCCCCCAAACGTAGGGGCAGTGCCAGGACGGCGACGCTGGGATTACGCCCTAAAAACTAATTTATGTCTCTTTCGACCCGATGTTAACTCAATTTATTTCCAGCGGAAGGCTCTGGGTATGCGGTCGGTCTATTTTCAAACTGGAAA
>BGPR01010953.1:17870-50454 GCA_013235015.1 Araneus ventricosus | reverse complement strand
TTTTTTTACCTTTTTATTTCGAATCTTCTAGAAACCTTCTCCCCCAGAAAAACGAGTTGGCGAATGAACAATCATTTTTCTGCATGCATAATTGTACGTCTGACGTCCATTAAATATGCTGGCAGCATTTTGTGGTTTTCCTTTCTTTCTTTTTTTCTACCTGCCTCATTTCTTGACCCCAGAAAAGACTTTCTATTTCTGTTTTGAGCAGTTTCTCACCGTGTCCTCCATGGGAAGGTTATACTGTAAAAAAAAATATATTAAATATTCGGTGAAGGAAAGTTATTTACATGTGGGTGAAAATACGAGGCAGAAAGTATGGATCTGATTACGAATTGTTCTTTTGTGCCAAGGAAGGCGAGATTGTGTGGCCAACACTAAACCTACCGACATTTTATATATACCTATTTCTACCGGTGGCGGTTTTAATGACCGCTTTTCAGATAAACGTTATATTCTTTTCCAGTTGATTATAAATAATATAGAATTTAGCATGGGCAATAAAACACAAAACAATTATCATGTAATAATTAAAAATATTTTCTCGGGCTTTAGGAATATACATTTTTACAAAGAAGACTCGAAACTGAAAAATTTTGTTACTTCAGTAATTTACATAGATATCGTTATTCAAATTAAAATAAAATTTATTTGTCGTCGCACTTTTTACGGATGGAAGGTCTCTCCCGTAAACGTTTTCCACAAACATATTTTTTACAGGTTGAACAAATGTTTATGGTTTTATTTTTTTGCAATATCCAATTTGACGTGTTTTTCGTTTTTCAGAAATTGTAGTGGAATCTGCTGGAGTTTTTCTCCATACTTTTTGTTTCTTGTTCCTGTAAATTTCGGTATTCGGTGGCAAGTTCCTCTGCCAACTGAAAATCTGCCATCCTCACTCCCAGAATTTTCTTCATCTATTTCAGAGCATAGTTCGCTGATATTATTTATTTCTTCCAACAATTTTCTTTGCATTGACATTTTTAGAGCTACATTTTTGAATTTGTATTTGAATAATCCACCAATAATAAAATGCAAAAATTGGTACTTACTATTTTTATTTATTACCCAAAGTTTGTAGCCTATTTTATTATTACAAATAGAACTGATCGCGTCGCAAATATTTGTAATGCCGCGTACAGGGCCAGTGCTCGAATTTGAATGATCATTATTTTGCCTCGTGGGTTACCAGCAATCGGCGCTCTGTACCCAGCATAAAACAAACTGTACATAAACACATGGCATGTTCCTAAATACAATCGGATGACATTTTCTTGGAAAACTTCAAATTAGTAGCAAGTTTGAGATTTCAATGCAGATAACTTTTATAAAATTTCATATATTTTCCAGCGGTCAAAAGACCGCTCGCGGTAGATAACGGTAGAGTACATATGATTATCAGAAAAAACGAAAGAAGAGAGATGGATATTGAAAAATTAAGTAGCTATATATTATAGAAAAAGTCTTGCAGTAAGTTCAAGAAAAATGAAAACCTGAAATTTAACAATTTTGAATAAAGTCTCAAAAGCGGTCATTTGACCGCTCTGGTAGGTTTAGTATTAAAGAAATTCGTTTTTAGATCAGAAGCCGGTAAAATTATCCTAAACGTCTCAAAAGGGAATAACGGTCTGATAAATAAAAATGAACGCGAGGTGAAACGCAAAACTAAATATCCTTTCGTAATAGCATATTAAAAAAGTTACTGTTTTAAAGCCAAGAGGAATAAAATTCCACTTTTTAGATACTTTTATTTTACTTGATTTGTTTCATGTTTGTAAAGATGGAAATTTGCAGTCGAGTTTTCAGTCACTTCTTGATGTGCTAGAATTTTCAAATTTTGCACACTTGTGTATTTCTGATGACATTACACTATTTTAATGCTTTCAGAACTTAATGATAGCATGTGATTAATTCAATACGAATGGCACCACCTGATCGTGAATTTGAAAAAAAAATCATTTCAAGATTCTGTAATATTTTAAATAATGAGTTATAAATGAAAAACTAAAAAGTAGAAACTAATTACAATAAAAAATTAACTCGCTAGTAGAAATGTTTTTAAATCTTTTATTTATCAAGATTGGCTTCTTAACTCTGACTGTGTATTCCGCGGGTTGGAAGCAAATTTATTTTCTGCTGCATCCTGCGATTTTCACAGGCTAATCTGTTAACTTGGTACTTTTGTAACGTTGGATCGTATTATACTAATAAAATTTTGCATATAAATAACTCGCTTGGCTCAGCGGTATTTGAACACGTTTGCAAGCGTTACATTTAAATAGTAATTTTTAAAAATTACACAATCAGAGGGTTAAACTGTGGTTTGCTGCTGTGGTGACCTTGTCGTACGTCTCTGCTTCGTGGTGGGAGAATCGAGGCCTAGAGTCCCTACTCTACCGAAAATTGGCCGCGTATGTGGGCCTGGTACATGTTAAATCTGCCATCGTGGGCCAAACGTCTTCCCGTTAGTGTGGTGTGGAATGTCGGTTCAGCCGTCGACCTCTCCATCTGAGGACAGTTCAGAATGTCAATCCATCTTAAAATAGCCCTCGTGTAGTTTGAAAATGAGACGTTAATTTAAGAAATCAAATCAAAATTTGGGTCTAGATTCCAACGGGGAACGCCAAGCATTCGCATGGTTTTCTTAATCTGCCATCCGTCCCGGAAGCTAAAAAGTTCCTGAGAATATCGTGACTAAAAATCTAAAAGGTCGTATGTCAAAAATTCCAGTTGGTTGAAATCCATTAGCCGGTACCCTTTCAAATCGCCAGTACCAAAAAGGAAGATGGCTGAAGTAAACAATGCAACGAAGACTCACTGAATTGCAATGGCGACTATAAATAATATTCAGTCTATCAATTATATACCTAAACCTTCTTAATTTTTTCTTTAATTTATTTCTTTCTTAATTTTTTATTTAAATTAACAGTTGTCGAAGACTGGATAAATGCAATAAGATCTTTTAACCTTCCAGCGGGCGCACCTGCACAGATTTTACGACATTGTGCATCGTATTACATAAATATATCGTGCTGTTTTACAAAAATAAACGCTGCTTTTATTTATGTTATCTGTATTTATTAGCTTAATAGTAAACAAAGATTTTATAAATAAAAATTGCACTTAAATTTATAAAAGAACGATATAAATATGCAATACGATGCACAATGCAAGTATCTCCTGAAAACTCGCGCCCGCTGGAAGGTTAACAAGGAATCCTACAATTATCTGAAAGTAAAACTAGATTTTCTTCAAATGATAAATATTATTTAATTTCTGAAGAAAGTACTGCACAATCGGATATTGTTTCCGACTGTTCGCTGGTTAGTGCAATATTAAACGTCCAGTAGGGCACACATCATTAAACAACCTTTATTGTATAGCATAGTTAAGTGCGGTTAAGGTTAATAGTTAATGAAATAAACGTAAAATTAAAATAATTAAGGTGCATTGCCATGCCACTAATCATTCATTTCCAGTTAGAAGCGGAAAATAGAGGACCACAATGTCCACATGCTCACAAAAGACCTCCCATCCCCTCCCTCCCTCCCTCCCTCCCTTGCTATGAAATTCATTTTAGAGGAACAGGATTGCATTTTTCGCTGATGATTCGTCATAAGTAGGATATTTTATGCGTGCGAATTCCAAAGAATTGTTTTTTGCATAATGCAAGACCCTAGTGGTATGGCCAATGGGGGAGGGGATAGATTCCCGGGCACCAGTCTTGGGAGGCGCCATAGAGACAAAACCTTGGTGCGTTTATGTCTTGTTTTAAAGCCGATTCTGATGGAGAGACGAAAAAATGGTGCCATTTACTCTTGCTAAAGCCACTAATGACGACCTAGGTGGCGAAACAACCATATTTTGCTCAGAGAGCCACTCACTCTCGTTACCCCACTACACGATCCTGAAACAGTTTTTCTCGCGTCTAAACCGGAACAGAAGTTCTTGTAGCAAGTTCAGAAACAAAATGAAATCTCATTCGAAGATTCGACGAATTTAATTTTAAAGCTGTTCATAGTAGTGGTTTTCAAACATTTAGAAGGTTCTCAACTGTGCGTTCGAACCCCAAACATAGACCGGTTTCCTGTAGCAATACGATTCTGTCAAATTTCATTGAACTCCACCAGTTACAAAAGGTACTGACACTCTCTGATCTTTCTCTCCCTTCTTTGACCTTCGATTATTTGGCGATTACAAAACTGATCTCTTGAAAGTTCCAGAATCGCCCGCAGAAGAAATTGGAGCAATAAAAAAAATCTGTGGTTTTATATGGATGTATATTTCGGGGAAGGGATTGCCTTTGGTCTTCTCATGTTACGTGGATTTTATGATAAGGACATAATTCTTCTTGACAAAATTCGAAAGTTCTTTTAATTGTTTTACGAAGAAAACAAACAGAATCTAGAGTTGACTAACACAGGCAGTTACGAAATAGATTTAAGTTTATTAACCTTTTGTAAATATCGGTCATATCCCAGAATCGAAAATTCGATTAGTAAAAAATCGGTGTATTTTTCTAGCTCAAGAATTGGAAGTCGCACTGAAATTTAATTTATCCTTAAGTTTTAATACATGTTAAGTTAATTAAAACATCAATTATTTAATTATGAGTGTGATTACCCAATTAATCGCAATATTTTCAGTATATTTATCTTTTTTGACATTTTTGTTCTATATATATGATTAGGTGATTTATATGGGCATACTGAGCAACGCGCATTCGTGATTGATTTCGGGTTCATTCAGATTCAAAATATATACCTAACAAATGTTCTGAATTTTTGAAGATTTCCTATACAGTATTTTTATTCTTAAAATGTATATAATATAACAAAATTCAAAAATGTGCAAAAGAGTGGAATTTTTTTTAATAAGAGGAAAAAATATATAAATAACTTAAGAATTCGGATCATACGGAATTCCTTTGACTTTCTTCCCGAGATGTTAAGGGAGAGCCAATGCATTCTAGCTAATGCCTAACATTTGGTGCAGAAAATGCCGTTTTTAAGCGATTACTATTAAAACTTTCCGGCTGATGAAGTTTCTTTAGGCCTTATTTGTTGATTTATACATTCTTTTTGTAATTTTAATCTTATTCCAGTTTCACGTAAATATAATATATCTTTAGTTGATGTCCAAGTTTATGCGCTACTCATCGTAGCAAATAAAAGCGAAACTTCATATCCTTACTTAAAAAGACAGCTTAAATCAAAGGTGGGAAATCTGAAATGCGATTTGGGTGAGGAAGAGGTGGGGGCACCTTGCTGGATTAATTCTACTTCGAAACATAAATATTTAAGAACGTTACTCTCAATTGGAATGAATTATGATTACATTTTGTAAAAATCTGTACTAATAAGATATTTAGGTGTGATATGTTCTCGGGTACTTTTCGTATCAATTTAAGCGCCAATAACTAAGTTTCCAACCATATTCTTTTGTTTGGATCATTTAAATTCCTTGAGTAAAGTCAAAACACTCAAAGATTATATAATGCTCAAAAAAAAAAAATGTTCAGGATAGAATGTCTCCAAAAATACCGTGATCTTCCCCAATTAAGATGTCTGAAATATCTAGTATTACAGTCATTACTTTCTATACCGATAACAAAGATTCTAGAAAATACGATCATTTACCAGTTATGACAGGGCCAGAAAGTAGTCGTATTTTCAAAGAAATGTAGTAAAATTTGTTGTAAACAGATACATACGTGTTTAAAAATTTTCTTTCCTTGGACACATATGGTCGAAGATTCTGGAAATTAAAAACAGCTTGCACTGTTTTGGAAGTGGGGAAACAAAAAAGACTAAGGTCACGTTCTGGACATGCAGAACTAGCCTTTCATAATTAATTGTAGCGTCACGTTTTTCTAAAATTAATTTCCTCCTCCCATACTCTATCATTTCCTTTTAGTTTTTCTTCTGGCTGGTAATTGTTGACTGAGTAGATAGATGATGGGCAATTTTTTGTCTTGTTCTTTTCATTCAAATCGGATTTGGAATTACTCTTTTGCTTTCATTTCTTCTGGCTTTTTTTTGTCGTAGTTTTTCACTTTAACAATGTGCTTATTCTTTTCCTCTTAATAAGCATGCATTTTCGCATTGACGCTGCATTAATTAGAATTAAGAACATTGCATTGAATGTGCCAAATTATGATGAATCTGACGTCTAAAATGTCTGAATTTATTGAATGAAATGACGAGTGATTCTGTGGTTTTAAGAAATAAAAATCTTTCCTTCAAATGAAAGAGGAAATAGAAATATTCCTAAGTTTCCCAAGTAATTAAAAATTCAATAACGAATCGCATGAGGTTTAGATACGAAAATATTGCTGCTGTTTTAATAGTTATTCTTAGGCACATTATTACTTGAACATTTATGGTTGCATTTAAAAACTAATAAATGCTCGAATAACCAAATGTATTGAAATAAGCATTTTTAACCCTCTGCGCTCGTATGATGCGTCCGACTCGTCATTCTGAATATTGTATCGTTTTCACATTCGTGCGAGATAATGTTGATTTTAAAACCATGTAATAAGCAAAAAACTATCAGATTAGTCTTATTGAATTGAAACAAATCCATAGCCCATATTTTTCAACATCCTAAATACTAAAATGAATCCTCATACTCGTACGTTTATAATTATGCATCTCATTACTTTTCTGAGTGTCAAGGGTTAACGCTTTATATCGTAAGGCATTTTCATGACTATCAAACAATTTATAGCACACTGTCTTAATTCACTTGTATGACTATTTTGTAAAAATAGAGCTTTGAATATTTATTTTCACTCGCCACTGTTGTCCATCGCAATATAACTAAAACTTTAACATGTGAGGAGAAAATTCCAAAATTCCTGTTCTTATTTATCTCTAAGAAATAATTTTGCGCTGTATTGACAATTTAATAGAAAAATGGAACACTATAATGATTGCTGTGGAACATATAGAAATTTTTAATTTAGAGAGCAAGTTTATTGAAAAATTTTTCTACCTTATAAATTAAAATTTTACTTTGATATGCATATTAACCGCGGATGAAATAGAAATCGCTCCTCAATTATACTATAAAATTTCACGGACTACGTTATTGTGGTGTTGCATATTAATAACTCGCTTCGTTTCAAAAGTATTTGGACTTGCTTGCAAGCAATGCGCATAAATAAAGATTTTAAATACCCTTTTTACATACGAAAAGTTAAATTCCCACTACGCCTGAAGTGTTAACCCCTTAACATACAATGAAGTTTCTGGCACGTGCATCGAATTGCAGAATTTTGCTATTTAAATCCGTATTTAAGTCAAGATAACAATTAATTTTAAATACAAAAACCACCTGGACACGCTTAAACGTCTCGAGTATCCTTTACCATCTTAAATACAGGGTGTCCGAGAATTGTTGGACACATATCAAAAATTAATAATAAAGAAAACAATGTTTCAACTATTTTTTAAAAAAATGAGAGCGCATTTTAGAACGGTTTTTTTTTTCAGATAAGTAACGTCGTTTCGGTGATCTAGGGGGTCGTAAATTACTGGAAATCAAAAATTTGTTTAGAGCAATTATCTGCGAAAATATTAAAACTGGAAGAAAAATAAAAGAATGTATTTGTATGGAATTTTATGGTCTTTAATTTGTTAATTCACATGTAGTGTGAAAACTGAAGAGTTTTCGAGATTTTCAAGAAAAACTAAGAAAAAGAAACCAGAAAACGCGCATCGGTTTCTGCTGAGCGGTAGCCATTGCGAATGGAAATCTGCCACTGGTGACTGACACTGAACTATCGAATTCGATGACTCCTCGCCAACTATAGTTAAGAGATAGCAGAGAAGGTGTCATCTTAAATTAGTTGAGTGTCAGTCACCGGTGGCAGATTACCATTCGCAATGGCAATTGGCAGAAGCCGATAAGCGTTTTCTGGTTTCTTTTTTTTTTTTAGTTCTTTTTTTTAATATCTCGAAAACACTTCAGTTCACATTACATGTGAATTAAAAAATTAAAGACCGTAAAATTCCATGCAAATAAACGCTTTTATTTTTCTTCCAGTTTTAATATTTTCGCAGATAGATAATGGCTCTAAATTTTTTTTTTTTTGATTTCCAGTAATTTATGACCCCCTAGACCATGGGTTCCCAACCTTTTTATTCCTTCGCGTACCCCTTGACTAATCTTTACGTTTTCGCGTACCCCCTCTTGTCATATCCTCTCCCCACCACCACTAACCATCCGTCTATGCAGAGAAGTTTTTATCCGTAATATTAGCCTTCCAGCGGGCGCGCTTATGTAAATTTTACGACATATCGTGCATCGTATTACATATATAAAATGTTTTCGCTGTTGCAGTCATAAAACAGCCTAGTTGTTAACCAATTTGCTTTATAATAAAAAAAAAAATTTGGAGAGTGACGGACATACAAACATCTTAGTTGAAGTTTTTAGTAAAAGTGTCCAGAAAATCCCCAATTCTTTCAGATAAGGGAATAACAATATAACACGTGATCAAAGTGAAGGAATATTGGCTATTTTTAATAAAATACGTGTTTTAGGGAAAAAGTCTAGCGCCAAGGAGACGCGTCATGATTTTCGGTGGGCACGTGAAAGCGATTAAAATATTCTTTAATAAATATGCCAAAACGAGAGATTTATAATATACCTCCAGCGCGGCAAATAGAACGAAACTGGAATTTAAGAAAAATGATTTTGGAATACATTAAGACTTTAAAATATATAATATTTGAAATAAAATTAAGTGAGATTATCACATATATATATATCGTGTTATTTTACAAAAATAAATGCAACTTTTATTTATGCTATCAGTATTTATTAGCTTAATAGCAAACAAAGGGTTTATAAATAAAATTGCACTTAAATATATAAAATAACAATATAAATATGCAATAGATGCACAATTCAAGTATCTCTTGCAAACGCGCGCCCGCTGGAAGGTTAAGGAGTTATTAATTCGAGTCATTTAACTTAAGCTAAAATAACATTTGCTGGTCTTATTTTTTTATTACACATTTTATTCCATTTTCACAATAGTATTAGTTCAGCGCCAAAACAAATGAAACCAGTACTGTAATAATTTCGCATTAACTTATTATGATGGTTAAAATTACACTCTGTGATTATCATCTTTTCAAGTGGTATAGTTACTAAATTAAATAGTAAGCATTAACTCGGGGAAACAAAATTCTGTAACTTTTTAAATTCCTAAAATTTTCTTATTTCCGCCATTATCAACTTTGATTTCGCGTAGCCCCAGAGGTACACGTACTCTGCCCTAGACCACCTAAACGGCATGTTATTTATCTGAAAAGGAAAAAACTTTTTAAAATACGCTCTCGTTTAAAAAAAACCGTAGTTGAAACATTATTAGTTTTTAAACCTTCCAGCGGGCGCGCGTTTGGAAGAGATGCTTGAATTGTGCACAGTATTATATATTTATATCTTTATTTTATATATTTAAATGCAATTTTATTTATAAAATCTTTGTTTACTATTAGGCTAATAAATACAGATAACATAAATAAATTTTTGTAAAATAGCAAGATATATATGTAATAGGATGCACGATATGTCGTAAAATGTGCGTAAGCGCGCCCGCTGGAAGGTTAATTTATGAAATGTGTCCAACAATTCTCCGTCACCCAGTAGATTGCAATAATGAATATCCCAAATGAATGATGGCATCTAATTAGGAGGTTAAATAAAACCGTATGGCAAGGGGTTAACTAAGCGTTGAAGTACTTACAAATCACAGTTAATCGATATGGCTTGATTTCATTTTTACTCTGCTTTAATATTTGTGTATTCATTGATTGTTTTATATTTACTTATATTTACAAATTACTTTATCACATGCCTTTCACTGAAATCCATAAAAATTAAAAATGAGATGGGCGTAAGCATCTGTGATTGCAATACAGAGCGTGTACCAAGCGATTAATTTCATTTAATGAGTTTCTTACCATTATGAGAAACTTTTCTAACCTTTTTCTATTAATTTCAGATACTTCTGGAAACTCTCCTCAGATGCTGCCCCGGCATTCGCGCCATTTACATTTTACTTCGAGAAAAACGAGGGGTGCAGCCAGAATGCCGAAAAGAGCAGATCTTTAAAAAGCAGGTAATATTTCGTAGTTGTAGCATCTTTTTAAAGTCCATTAATCGTTTCAAAAAGAAACTATTTCTAGCTTGCCAGTTATGATGCATCCTCGCAAAAAAATATTGTATCTGAACATTTAAAAATTGGTCATCAGAAAGCAGGTGAATTGATGTTTTAGTGAACTTAATAATTCATTTATGTTTTAGGTTAGAACTTAATATTAAGTAGCCAGTATTGAATACGAGAGATATATTTTAATTCTTGACATGGATGTCGTAATTCCGTGTATAATTTTTGTGTTCGTTTGCACTTGCACTTGAACTTGAATTAGGGGAGTTATGGTATTTGAAGCAACAAAGGCTGTAATTCGTTTGCATTTCTCATTTTCTAACTTCTGTCAAACTACTGCCAGGGAAATGTTTTCTTTCTTCATAACCGCTCAAAATCTACGGAGCGCCATCTATCGTCATGTAGTGCTAATATTAATCGATCTCGAGAAACAGTTTGGCTCATGTAAACTTCATTTCCTGTAGTCGTGCAAACTAGGGATGGGAAAACCGAACCGGGTTTCCCCCCCCCGTTTTTTTCGGGGGGGGTGCCTCGGTTTAAACAGTTTTCTTTCTTTTTTTAAATCCAAAACCCGGGTCGAAAGATAGACTCGATTTTAGGTTTGACTAGACTAAAATTTACTAAGGGGTCTATTCTGGTACCCCCGGTTGGGTTGGGAGTTGAGTTGGGTTCCGTTGTTAACGTGCGGAACCCAACCCAACCGGGGGTACCAGAATAGACCCCTAAGTCATAAAGCTTTGAATTTCATCATCTTAGGCCGATCACCGACAACCGCTTCCTAGAGGCGTCTGTGGGTTGGCGGATTATTGAAAGAGTCTTTATGAACAGATAAATATTGGCCAATGGATTGATTTCCTGCAAAGACTATACTAATTAAAAAAATTTTGTCTGCAAACGGCGTCTGTTTTCGGTAGCCAAAAATATTTATCTTTAGTCGGAAGTTCTGTGGCCCCCTAAAAATTAGTATCTGCGTTGAATGATGTTGGATCCGATGAGAGGTGTCGACTCACGGATCAGCTCATTGCTGAAGGAATCTTTATGAGCAGATTAGACGATAAATATTGGCTAATGAATTAATTTCTTGTGAAAAGAATGTTAATAAAAAATTTTGTCTATAATACTTACTTATTGCAATAATTACTCATTTATTATTACATTTTGTAGTAATTACTTATTTATAATTATTACTTATTACATTAATTATTGTATTAATACTTACTCATTGTATATTATTATTATTATTAATAAAAATTCTGCCCACAAACGTTGCTTTAAAAAAACCGAAAACGAGTTATTTTGAGCGGTTTAAACCGCCAGGTTAAACCGGGGTTTTTTTGAAAAACCTCCATCCCTAGTGCAAACGTTTCTAATATTAGAAATTGTCGCCTACAATAGAAGCACTCGGCTTAACTGACAACAGAATTCCTCATGAGATTATCCATAAAATCTTATATAAAATCGAATCTTATATAAATCTTATATAAAATATTATCTATAAAATTCCTCATGAGATTATCTATAAACACTTAGATGTATCCTGGTGGAAAATTACCAGGTGTATCAAAATATTTCATCCTCTATAAAACTCAACGGAACTACCGTCCTGCCTAGACATGGTATTCATCCTCTATAAAACGTAACTTTCCTGACTTCTTATGATTAATTCTCAGCGGGTTAGATGTTGGTGCGCTGTTCTCGATCAAAAGTTTGCGCAATTTGTTTTTCTAATTTATGGTTATGTGTTTCTACTACACCTTGGCCTGATTTATAGAAACTCATTTTGACAATTTGCGTGACTAATTTTCACTGTCTTCTAATCAGGCCATCCGTCATAATTGGGTTGTCAACAACTTCGGCATTTTAGGGAAGTTCCATACGATTCTTATTATGTTTGAAATCTCACGAAAGTCTCTCTAAACCCGTTTTTGATTAATAATGCTGGGGAAAACACAGTCCTTCGCAACTTCAGTAATAACATTTGATTCATCAAGGTTTTAAAGATGTCTCTCTACGATTTTAAATAGTGTTATAATTGCTTTCGAATTTCATACTCTTTTTAAAACGGAACAGAGATTTTTTTCTTGAAACGGTAATATTTTTTTCTTTTTCATATAAAAAGCTGAGATGGGGGAAAATATTAGTACAAAATTTTCGCTAGAACCTTTTTGCTATCTAAATTTTTTTTCTTGCACATTTCTTTTGACTCGATGGTATTTTTAATACTCTGGTACTTTATTATGAGGCCAGTTCATTCTGCCCTGTTACACAAACAAGTGCACCATGCCAATTTCATTTTCGAAATCCACCGTGCTTCTTGCATCCGCTGTATGTAGTTACGCCACAGCACAACAAAAGACAGTTATTACAGTTAGATGACATGACCATTGACGTTTACCATGTGACGTCACGTTAATTGACTCCATTAAATGTATTTTCTATTTGGATCAATGAAATAAAGCATTATGATGATTTTGGCACTCTTAACTACTTAGCCAACTACAAAATAAGAAAAAAATTGCTCAGTGTGTATTTTAAATAAGATAAAAAAGGTAAAAATTAGTTATTCTTTAGAACTGATTATTGAAAAAAAAAGAATTGCATAAACTCACCACCTTGATAATGTTAGTCATTGGTTGGAAGATTCAGGCTCTTTTGTTTCATGACGCCTCTTAAAAACAAAATTCGGCCATTTGAGGATCTTGTGCCAGAGAAAGTCACATCAAATCAAATCAAATCAAAAACAAAATTCGGTTTTTAAAATTGATAATGTGCATTTTAGAAAACTGCATACAAAATGTTATTAACTTTTATTTTAAAAGAAACTTCACCAAATGCAGGTCTTGACCTGAAATATTTACCTCTGCCTTAAGCTGAAACCTTCAACAAATTATGTAAATAGTTTTAAAACATTTATGAGAAATTCATAGAACTCCCATCGTTAAAAAATTTCGTCTGTTCTCGGCGCAACTTTGGAATGAAGCATTTAATAATTTAAATGTTTAAATATAATTGATCTCTAATCGAATAGGTATTTTTAACGAAGAAGACTGTACAGCTCAGTCAGTTTAAGTGTTGGGCATCGTACTGATCGCCAACTATGCTACTTAAATAATGGTAATTCTTGCAAGCAGATTTGTGTTTGCTTGTTTCTTTTTATGCGATATTGGATGCATAAATAATTCATCAGGAATTCGGAAATGCATTTTTCATTCCATTCTTAACAGATTTTCAAGAAGTTGAAAGAGAAGCAAGCTGATGTTTTGAATAAAGTCCATGTCATTCCTGGAGATGTGACTCAACCTCGTATGGGCATGAGCCAAGAGGACTTTCTGAAAGTAATTCGAGAAGTGACCGTAGTCTTTCACGTGGCAGCTAGCATCAGTTTCATCAAGCCTCTCAAGTAATTAAATTCTTTATTTTCATAATAGTAATCTAAAAAGAATCGAAATACACTTATGAGTTGCCCTAAGAGAGGAATCGAATTCAAAATCGGCTATTGAATTTAAAATCAGGTAAACTATTTTCTTCTCTTTCGATCATTAATAGTCATCAGACTGCTGTCCACTGTTTAAGTTAAGAGGTAAGTAGTGATTCTATTCTCTTAAAATCTTTCAGTAAAACAAAATGGACAGGGGTAGAATTTTACCACACTGAAAAAAGGAGGAGGCCGAAGTTTCACTATGCTTTTTATCGAAGAATTGTATCTTGCAAGTATGAAGTCGCCAGATTTTCTGAACTTCAACCTGGAATGCTACAGATACTGGGAGCGAGGAAGGAGTTACCAAATATGGACAAAGAATCAAGAAAATGGACTGTCTCGTCTAATTTACGATGTCTGATCACTTTATATAAGATTTATTCCAGAAAATATTGCACATTTCTGAGCAAACGATACTTCAGAAACAAAAGAGGGGAGGACTTCTTTTTTTTTTCCTCCTGTTAAGTTAGAGTAGCATATTTTTGGTGCACTAGGAAGTTGGATCAACAAATTCTTCAAAGGCCAGCATTTGTATAAACTATGTCTAATTGATCTATCTTTATACAGAATGGTTATAAATTATTGGATCCATTTCAAAAATTAATTTAAAAAATCCTATAATGTAGCAACTTCGTTTTTTTTAATGAGAGAGTATATCAAAAAGTTCTTTTTTCAGATAGGTCATGCGCCGTTATGGTGCCCTAAATCTGTGCAATAAACACAAGTGTCAAAATGGCTGCCGTGCAACAGAAGGCACGTCTCTGGTTCTACGAAAAAAAATCAATTGCAACACAGTTCAAAGAATTATTCGGTTAGAGTATCGAAATTTCCAGTCTCTAAGTAAGAACTTTATCAAGCGTTAGAAGGAAAAATTAAAGGGAACCGAAAATGTGCATCAGTGAGGGAGACTTTCGCTCCTTAACTGCTCCTACCAACGCTTAATGGAGTTTTTACTTGGAGACCGACAATTTCGATACTCAAATCGAATAATTATCTGAACTGTTATAATTGATTTGCTTTCGTGGAACCAGAGACGTGCCTTCTGCTGGACGGTAGTCATTTTGACACTTGTGTTGGATTGCGCAGATGTAATGCGCCGTAACGGCGTGTTACCTATCTGGGAAAAAAACTTTTTGGGCTACTCTGTCATTTAAAAATAAAAGTTGCTACATTATAGGGGTTTTTTTTATTAATTTTTGATAATAATTTAAAACCACCCTGTATTATTGAATATGAACTACTTACTTAAAATATCGTACAATTTGGGGACATTTCTCAACTCGAGGTTGCCCGACTAATTCGAGATGTCTTGTCCTTTCATGCAAAAATCAAAAGGAGTTAGAAGTGTATGGCTAAGACCAGCAGATCTTGCATTAATTTGTATTGCAACGAAAAAGTGCGTTTATGATTATCTGGTGGAAACAGTAATTTGGCTTAAACTTGGAAAACTGGCTTAAAATTTATGTATAGGAGACAAAACACCGCCGAATGATTGTGCCATTTCCTAATCGGCAGTGAAGGATGACGTCAATTCGCGTCATTTACAACTCATTAGCTTAACATGAAAGGAAACGCGTAAAAACTTTTAACATTGGTTACAAATTGCCTAAAATAATTGTTAGCTTGCACTTGAATGATTTGACAGCTGCCATTGTATTGTCTGTAGGATATTTACGTAAAATGTATGACAGACATTAAGGAAATTAAATAATCCCCCCCCCCCATCTATGTGACCCTGTCTTGCGTGCCGTTAAAATTCGAATAGCAACATTTCCATCCCTCTTTTTTTTATTGGGTGCTACTTGTCTGTTGATCGTCTTTGCAAATGTTCGTCAGTAGCTGTCAAATACGCAGTTTTATTGAAATTTTTTAAATTGGTAACATCAATTACGAAGCCGCAAATTGCATACAGTAATGTAATTATTTTGTGATAAAATTCAGCGTTTTCATCCCTACCTGTCAAATTTCTGATTCCTCTTAAACAATCAAACTAGAGCATGTCCGAATTTCCAACGTTACATTGTTTTACTTTCATTTGAATATAATTTACTTAATACTGTAAAAAAAAATACAGGTACAGTTCAGATTATGTACATTTAATTTCACTGCGCTTTGTCGGAATATTATTAATACTCTATCCTCTGGCAATCTTTTCAAAAAATGTTTTCTTTATAAAATCGCGGGGTATTTTTAATTCAACCCTTGAGGGCAAGTTCAAATCCTTTCGCAAGGAAGCGAATAGTCGTTTATAAGCTACCTTACAGTGGCGTGACCCTCCCCAACAAAATGATTGAAACGCGATTTCTACGTTTTTGAAGGCAAGGAGATTAAAAAGGACTGGTAAAATTCTTCAATAAGACGACTCGAATGAAAGTGGCTGCAAAAAGAGCATAATTAGGTTATCGAAAGTTTACTTTATAATATTTGCAATTCCTAATTGCAATGACTGATAGATTTATTAAATGTGAGTGCTGATAAACAGAATCGTTAAAAATTCAATATGCTAGGGTTATTGCCCATCGATTATATCCATTGTCTAATTGTATCTTGTATTGTGTAAATGTAAATTTCAAGGGGCTAATGGAGTTAAATTTTGGAAACTATCTTTAGATAATAGTCGAATTATAGATTTTTGCATCTGGAATAGTGCTTGGATACATGTAAACAATATTGTAAAAAGTTTGTTGTAGTGATCCGCATCTTATGTAACATGTTCCGTGTTGAAGGACATGATTAGAGGACCACTCGTAATATAGGACAGAAAATTGTGGACTAGCGAGCTACAGTATTGAAAAAAATAGGTCTTGAAGTTTTCTTGGCAGATGGTGGATGTAGGCTGTTGGCTCTGTATACTTGCGACTTCTAGAGTGGCACTTTTTAAATTTTTAGTGAACGCGTTCTCGTATTCTTGACTCATGATAGAGAGTCTTTGATAGTCATGATTGAGTCTTCATAGAGCACTTTTTTGCTGGTTAGATTTTTCTCTTTTCTTCCGCATGCTTCGGCAGGTTGGAATTACTTCCTGGTCTATCTATGTCTAACCAACATTTGAGTTAATATCTCCTCCTCCTAATTTTTGAGACGAATTTGTAATAGTGAAGGAATTCGATTGAAATAAAAAAAACTATTTGGTTTGTACATCGAATTCGATGATATCACTTTTTGAGCAATGCAAATTAATCCAATAAAAATTAGCGACCCCCCTCTAGAATGTTCTGCATAGTTAAAGAATGTCAGGTTTATACCTACACGTTTTATTGTAGTTTATATTGAAAGCGTTTAGAATGATTCACCTTTCAGTGACAAAAAATATGCCTTGACCTGAAAATGAAGTTCATTGTGCCCGCTACCAAAACACATGTTAGAAAACGTGTTAGCTAACCACGACTCGATTCTCGCAGTAGAAAGAGAAAGCTAAGCAAGGTCGACGGAGAATTTTTTCCCCTTGAAAGAAGCCTTCTGTTCTTTTCTGAATAATCTGCATTAAATGTACAAAAATATCTGTCCTTTTAATTCTATTTCGTTTCAACTTATTTTTTATTTAACAGACTTTGAAGCTCCTACTTTGTGGTCTAGCGACACGGGGGACGGGGGGCAAGCCATGTTAGTACATTGATGCCACTTTTTAAAACCAAATAAATCTATACTTATAAAA
The DNA here is from genome assembly GCA_013235015.1 of Araneus ventricosus. Lineage (NCBI taxonomy): Eukaryota > Metazoa > Arthropoda > Arachnida > Araneae > Araneidae > Araneus > Araneus ventricosus. The sequence goes on along the minus strand of BGPR01010953.1, from coordinate 33,135 downwards.
GGCAATGTGTGTGTCTGCGATGTCCAGACGAATTTATCGCACTTACAGCCATGAAATTTGGCACACAGGTAGTCGTAATGATGACTAAATGCACCTCAAAGCCGGAATTTTAAAATTTAATTTAGAAATTTTTTTATTTAATATTTTGTATTGTTTTGGGTGATTTTTCGCACTCATTTCTCAATAGCGTGGCTTCGAATAATTGTACGAAAAAAACGGTTACACCATCGGAAAGAACAAACGATTTCCGTTCTATTGAAGTTTGTTTCGTACGTCTAACGTAATTTACTGAATTTTGAGAAATTTTTGAAAAATAGTCACTTTTATGGTAATTTTTAATAAAGATTTCTTCAAATTATCGCATCTGCCGTTCTAACATCTCTAAAATTTTCATTTTTTTCAGCTTATAACTGGAATGTTTATTCCAGATTTAAAACAAGAACTGTTAAATCTTTTTTCGTTTTTTTAAATTAATATTTCCATGTTCAGTTCAAACAATTTTTTTGCTAGCGAGATTTAACAGCAAGATTTCTCCGGACGATTCCAGCACGCATTGTTGCAATTTCATTGGTTGCTGCGTGACCTTCGTCGCGGCAGGTGACGTCATATGCTTTCATTACAATCCGATTTCTTCCAGCAGGTGACGTCATTACATTCGCGTCATCATCTCAATAATATATACATTTCTGTTTTGATAAATGTCATTGAAAATCAATGTGTATCTTTTGTTTTGTTTTCAAAAAATTTTCGTGTCATTGTTGGCATTTTTTTCCCCAGTCCTGATTCCACGGGCAACGCCGTGCGCGTACTGCTAGTATAGTATAAGGAGGCGAAAAATATGTCCCGGGCATCATTTACAGTTGCTAAATAACTGGTGACAGAGGGGGGGGAAGGGGCAGTGGCGTAGCTGCAACATTTGCCGCCTGGGGCGAACTTGCAATATGCTGCCCTTCCTGTACAAGCTACATAAGGCACATAAACTTTAAAATTAAAATGTTTTCGCCCCTCGAATTTACTATTTATTAGTAATGTAATTCATCGTTTAACGCCCTCGATTTCTACAGATAGGTTGCGAAATCGCGCGTCCACCACCAGTCATTCTTTCACGTATCGAAATTTACCGACAAAAGGCGAAAAATAAGAATTACATTAGTCGGTTTTTTATGTTTATAATGACTGAGCTAGTGCCTCCCACTGCGGACCGCCCCTTTCGCCCCCCCCCCTTTAGCTACGCCGCTGGGGAGGGGTCGGAAAAAATCAAATTATTCCCCAAGCGTCATTTGCCATCGCTACGTTTCTGCTCCTACTTGGAGACCTGCTCGGTTTATTAAAATTGGGATTCGGACCGTGTACCTAATATTTAACTTCACGCCAAAAATGAATGGCAAAGTTGTTGCTTTTTTAATCATAATGAAGTTTCGCGAATTTCTTCAACAAACAGATTTAAAATTGATTTAGAACTGTAGTCTCGTATTGGGACTTCTTAAACTTTCTTCTCCCGACCTTTTTTTTTTATTGGAAAAGATTTTCGCGACCCCTTTTTCAGTGAACGAAATTTTACTGTGAGCCAGTTTTAATCTATGTAAGGAAATAAAGCATTAATTAATGTTAATTAGAAGAAATTTTATTAAATGTGGGTTTTTTTAGGGAATTTTAACGAAATCTTTTAAGCCAATAAGATTTTTAACAACTTTTGCGTTCAAATGTTGAAGTTATGCAACAAAGTTAGCTTTCGCTACCCCAATATTTTTTTACACGACCGCATTTGGTATCACGACGAACAGTTTAAAGCGGGACATTCACCGCTGCTCCCCTCTGGAATTTTTGGAACACGAGAAGGAAAAACCAATCGTCAGTTTTAAAAACCAATGAAAATTGGCATTAGCAGAATGGAAGTGCTGGAATTCCGAATAGTTTGAAGTCTGATCGGAATGGCCTTTTGAGGACCTCGCTGCGAGGCTAGTGGGAAAACAATAGTTCTGCCTAGATTGGGACCTCGCGACGAGGCTAGAAAATCGGAAATCCGCAGTGGGGGGAGGAACAGGGGATCGAAGAGCGACGGTAGCGCACTTTGGAGCCTCGGTGAATGCCGTGCGTAATTTTTTGACTTGAATGGGTGGAGAAAAAAAACCAGACTTGGGACAAACAGCATAGCCTTCTCGTGAATGCCCAGCTTAAGAATCGCCGCCTCAGAACATTATATTCATAAACCAATTGTGTGCGAGATACGAATTAGATGGAAGCTCGAATAAAAAGACAAACCGTAACTGTGCTTGCTCTAGAAAATGTTTATACCATAAAAGAATAAGTGGGCGTATTCTGCAGACATCGATTAACACGTCCAACTTATCTAAACTAGTAAGCAAGTCAAATTCTTGAATTAAAATTTTGATGTTGGGTAATTCAAGAAAAACTTATTATTACGTTTCCCTCTTCCAAAGTTTTAACCATTATACTGCATATTTTTTTAATGAAAATTATATAGATCTGTATATGAGTGCAACGAATGCAGAGAAATAATTCTAAACTTAATTATTTTTACTCATTTTAATTTAAAAATTGTTCAATTTCCTCTACTAAAAAAAGCCGTCTTTAAGTTAGAAATATAATAAATGAAATTTATTAATAAATTATTGAAAATTGATAGAAAAGAGGCCAAAATCATATTAATACAAATACTGCACAATGTTAGGTTAAACCATTCTATTTAAAGATCGTATGACACAGGGAATGTTGCATTTTCCTCGGTTTCCGTTTCCATGTTTTGCTTCCTACTACCACCTTTGAGAAATTAAGACAGTAAAAGAAAACGGGTCGGATTCGTGTTGGGACATCTTTTTCTTGAGCTGGTATAGAAAATATGCGGCTTCGGATTTGGATCTTATGAAAGGATGATTGTTCGGGCTCTTAGGCTACGAAAGTCCCACCTAAAGAGATTCTTGTTTCCATACATGGTTTTTAAAAATGATTACTCATTGCCGAGTTATTGCTTAGCGAGAAGAACAATGTCGGACAAGTCTGTACCTCATATTGAGGCTTTGATATGCTAATGGTTTTTCCCCCCAAGTACTCGCCTGATGCTTGACAAGTTCAAGTGTTAAAACTTTGCGAACAGGTAACTTTTTAGAACACCCGGATCAGATTGGCACACTTTATAAGCCATCCATTGTTTCCTACTCTGAACTTATTTAATTATTAACCGTCAAAAATAAAGTTTTATATAAGAGTAGGGGTTTGAATGGATGGATAATATACACATTTTGTGTCCGAATTTTAGTCGCTATCCTCTTCGTTGACTGGGTTTCCAACACATCAATCTCGAGATCGGTGAACTGTGGCGTCAGTGGCGAATCCGGGGGGGGGGGGTTTGGGGGTTCAGCCCCTCCCAGAGCTAAAGCAGAATTCTTGATTTTATTTAAAATCACTACAACTGTTTGTTCTTAATTTCCTTTTCTTTAAAAAAATAATGAAAACATGACAACATTGCTTTCTGGCTTGACAGGCTCGAAAATTTTCCTACTTTTCTAGTCATTCCATTTGTACTGGTAGCGTTGACGCGGTCGAAAACATTTTTTGGCTAGTTATTTCATTCTATTTTTTATTAAATTATCGAAAGTATTGTAGTGGTCTTTGATTCTTATTGTCAGGTGAGGAATGTCTGTAAAGTTGAAGTGTTTTGGTTTGCATAAGCCACGAGGTTTGACATTCGTCACGACGATACAAAATGTTTATGACCTCGGCCCCTCCCAGACCCAAATCCTGGATTCGCCACTGTGTGGCGTACATTATACGCCGTACCTGTCCGCAAAGGGTTTAGTAGGAAAATTGCATTGATTCTTTAAAGTGCCTGGAATCAATTTGAATACCTAACGCCTAGCTATAATATCGGAAGACGGGATGATTATGAAAAATAAAATTATCGCTGTTTCAAGTGTCTCGTAGAATATTGATTCGAAATAAAATAACCGATTTCCACATCTGTGAACATGAAATGGGCCATTGGGGTCTTATAAGTAAGGTTAGTTACCAACTTTGTGTGTTACTTACCACCTACATGATATTAGAAAACTTTGTAGCATTATTTTATGGTTCATATAATTTTAGCTTTCGAAGAATTTGTGAACTTATCTGCGCCATTAGAATCGACCCCCCCCCCTAACGTCAATATTAATATATTTTTAAAGTTTTCTGATTGTTAAACTCGTATATGGGCACATCCACAATATAACGAAGTTAAACCTGCTCTCTTAAGTTATAAAGCAAATTATCTTTTAAGAAAGTTTTCTTAATGTCTGTTGTTTGAAATCTGCATTGGAGGACATTTGGCTTGGATCGACTTGTGTTCACATGATGCACGTCAAATCCACCGAGTCAATTTAATTTTGGAATCCGTTGCACATCTTGCAGGAAGAAAGCCTCAAGACAATATACAGTTATGTTATGTGACTGTGACGTCCGTGAATTGACTCTATTGGTCAAAACAATGAATAAAATGACACTCCGGATTTTAACCCCTTAAGGATCGCATTTTTTTTGCTATCTAATAAGATGACCCCTCCTGTTTTGGAAAGGGGTTGTCGTTTTCATTCATCTAAGAAGGCATAGAATACTTGAGATGGTTATGGATTCTAGGTAATTTTTGTGTAAAATTATAAAGATAATTAATGATTAAATTTTAGTTTTAAGACCAAAAATGCGATAATTCGATGCACGAGTATTCTCGGGTTAAGTTAAGCGGTGAAGGGGTTAAAATATTGTCTTTACAGATGTGGTTTGTCCGTTATTTGAATGCAGTGAAATCTTGCAAACATTATATTGAACCACCTCGTTTCGTCAAAAATCGTTTGATTTATTTTATTTCTCGTTCGATATTTTATATTTGCTTATTGTTCTTTATATTCCCACTGATTTTCACTTAAGTTTTATTTTTAAATTAACGTCGCGAATAATGCTCCAGCAAAATGCGAGCAATTTGGCTGCATTTTTTGCTATTTTCAGAAACAACAACAACAAAAGCTTTTGTTGAGGTCGGCAAGAAATGGGTTTGGACCTTTCTTTCAGGATATAGGATCGAACTGATCTAAAGCTTCTCGCCAAACTCTAATCGAAAATTGATAATGAAATAATTTTATTACAATTTCTATGAAATTATTAATTGAGCAAAATGTCATTAGACAATGATATTTCTATAATACAATATTAAAAATATTTTATTCTGAATCGTATCTCGCAATTGGTCTCGGCCGACCAACTCGTGTGCATTTTAAGATATAAATGAGAAACGACTTCTGAGCTTAAGAAAAACAAGATTCTGTCTTTTGATCGACAGTTTTGACATGTACTGTGTGCTAGCAAACTATCCTTTATCTTAAGTATTGAAACAGAACATGACAGATTAAAAACGCAGGTGGAAAGCTATCTCCTTTTTTGTAAACAATATTTCCCTCCCTTTAAAATAAATAAAAGCATAATACACATTGTAAAAGTCCAGTTCTTACCATTCCCCATCCTGTTGTTTTCTTAGCAATTTCATTGGCAGAACTTAAATCCCTTCAACGAAGATAAATATTAGGCGAGTAAGAGTTCGAAGAAGTTGAGCGGCCCGAGGTAACATTACCAACCGGGCAAGGTAACAATATGGCGTCTCGCACACAAAACCAACGTATTTTTTAAAATTCTATAATGTCTGTATTCTAAATATAGAACAAACGTCATTTTTTAGAACATAGAAATATGCATGTTTTACCTGCAAATATAATTTAACAATGTCATAGTGAGAATTTATAAACTCCAGATATATTTAAGATTCTACAGTGATCTTACTTAATTTGAAATAATATATTCAACAAATTTATTTTTAAAAATATACAGTCGCTAAAAAAAGTATTCGGACACTTGAACGAAAAAAAATTGGTCTATTATTTCTGTTATTTTTGGGAATAACTAACTTTTTGTACTATCTTATAAAACGTACTATTAGACATAATTGGAGAAAAAAAGGAGCTAAATAAATTACATAATTACACGAATTTTACACCTTTCATTACCAATAAGGTGAAAACAAATGTCAAAAAAGTATTCGGACAGGAGAAGAAATTGAAGTCTTTTGGCGATAAATCAAAAGAAATGAAATGCTTACTTGCTTTAAGGTACGGCAACCCTTTGATTAATCAGTCCTAGCAATGAAAATCAGAAAGTGTTTTGTAACGCGAAAAAAAATCGAAAGAAACCCGAAATTAGAATTGAAATGAAAAAACTCATTGTAGATCAGAATAAAGTGGAAAATTTATTCGAAAAATAAATGATATTTTAAAAATAAGTAAATTAATAGTATTTAGTATAATTTCTAAATACATGAAAACTGGCTTTGTAGAAAATAAAGCACGGACAGGACGGCCAGCAATTTTAGCAGAGGTGGTTTGTTAAAAAAAATCACTATCAATCCGAAGATAAGTACTTTTAAATTAACGTTTGAAGCTATAAAACGTGTCAGGAAAATATCTCATCCTGAAACTGTAAGAAACGTATTGAGGAATCACGACTTTCATGCTCGCGTTGCTAGAAAGAGAACCTTTTATTAGTAAAGTGAACCAGAAGGAGAGATTGAAATTCGCTAGATGTTATTTAAAAAAAACAAAAGAGTTTTGGAAATCTGTAATTTTTGTTGGCAAAAGTAAATTTAATGTTTTGGTTCAAATGGAAAGGAAAGTTATGGAGAAGAGTATAAAGGTATGAGCTTAAACTAAAAAATCTTCGTGCTACAGTGAAACATGGCGGCGGCAGTCAACTTGTCTGGGGTTGCATGAGTAGCTTTGGAACAGTTAACCTAGAATTGACAGCAAAGTCAACAAATATGGTTACTTAGACATTCTTAAAATAAATATAAGACAAAGTTCTCAAAAAATGGGAATTTTGGCCAATTTTAAACTCTACCAAGACAACGATCGAAGCATTTGTCCCATATTTGTAGGTTATGGGCTCTCTATCATTGTCCTATGGTCATTAAAACGCCAGCCCAAAGCTCCGACCTTAATCCTATAGAACATTTATGGGATAATATACATCAACGTTTGCATGAAAGTAATATTACGAGCAAAAATATCTTGAAAGAAAAACTAATTGAAGCATGAAAAAATATTGATCTTAATATATACGACCAATTAATCAATTCAATGCCAAGTAGATTGAAAGAAGTAATAAAAAAAAAGGGTCGGCCAACAAAATACTAAAATAGTGCTTTCAAGCAGTAAAAGTGTTTTTTGTTAATTAATTTATAAGTGTCCGAATACTTTTTTGGTCTGAAAATCTGTTGTAAAGGAATTATAGGGTCAATTATACTTTAATTTTTAAGTTTAAGAAAACTATTTCAGTAGCATATGTATTTTCACACCTTGTAGGATTTAAAGACAAGATTCGTTTTGCAATATATTGTTTTAATATTTCTTATTTGATGAATAAAATGTTATTCATCTGGGTCCGAATACTTTTTTGGGTGACTGTATATGCCGTTTCTGCGGAGCTCTCGTGTCTATTAAACTATTTTTTCCCCCTTCGCGCTCCCGACTTGGCGCCACGGGCATTTGCCCGGGCCTCGGGCCACCCCTGCCAGTCGCTACAGAAAAATTATTCTTGTGGTCATCCACCCGAAAGGAAAGAATTCTTTGCACCAAAAGGAAGACATTTTATGTCGTTTTTTGCCGGAGGTTTCTGAAATTCGGGAAGCTATTGGAGCGACTGCATAATCCGAAATTTATATTAATCTGCAAAAGGTTTTTTTATTTTTTACACTACATAACCCTAATAGCACAAAGGTATTGCACAATATTTTCATGATATTGTTCGATATTTTCAATATTGTACAATATCCTAAAAATAGTGCTGAGTATCGAGCTTCGTATTTTAAAGCAGGCTCATTCACCGCTCTTCCAAAACGGAATTTTTGGAACACGGGAAAGATAAACTTACCGTCAAGGTCGAAAATCTGTCAAATTTGGAGCAAATTATTAGAAATGGTGGAATTCAAAGGAACTTAAAATCCAAAACTCAATTCGCCGATTCCAATTTGAGACCTCGATGCGAGTGTAGCAGCAAAACAAAGGATCTGCCTACATTGGCATGTCGCGTCGAGGCTAAAAATGAAACTCGAAATCTCCCGCGTGGGGGAAGAGGAGTCTGGATGGCAGGAATTCTGCGACTTTGAACCTTGTCTCAAAACAAACTTTGGAACATCCGTGAATGCTTTGTCTAATTTTTCGACTGAAATGGGTGAGGAAAAAAACAGTCTTGCGACAACTGGCATAGATAGCCTTCTCGTGAATGCCCAGCTTAATACCTTCAACGCGAAACAGGCAGCCGCAGTAGACTGGTGGTAAGGTATCGGCTTCTGGACAGCGAGGACTCGAGGTTCAATAGTCAATTCAAAGATCCGTCGTGTAATTTGGTGCGCCTTAAATTTGACAAATGTGCTCACACAGGTGTAGCCTGAAAGTTTGGGAAGGGATGTTTAGACTTGGGATTGGATTGGATTGGATTGGATAGACGATGGATGCATCATTCTCATCATGGTTCAAAATTACGATGTCCATCCAAGCTTGAACCCTCATGTTGTTCAAAAGGGGATAATGATACAATTTACACTGAGCTAATCATCGCGAAACGAGGTTTTGTCATTTATCAAAGAATATCATTAAAATTCTCTTGGAAGCGAAATCCATTCCCCCTCCACCCTACACACACACACACACACTTTTTCATGAAGTTGTTTCATCAAATAACTATTGTGCATGCATACATCAAATTTTGATTATTTTAAGTTGGTTCTTTAGTTTTTATAGGCGTAAAAAATTAAATTTAAGATCTCTGAAGGCTAAACTATTATGTTACAGGTTGTATGTGTGAATGAGGAAGCTATGGATTTATGCATGACACAAAAAAAATTTTGTTTTGCTCATATATTCTAATTTATCTATCTTATTTTAGATTCATGCTGAATCACAATGCAAAAGCGTTAGACTATGTCGTAGATTTCTGTAAAGAATTGAAAAAAATTGATGTAAGTATTTGGAATTTTTAATAAGTCTGTTATTTTTAACACCTGGTTAAACTGGACTTGACGTAATAAAGTTTCACTTCATATATTTTAAAATATTTTGTAATACTTTCATGCATTGCAAAAACAAGGGAAGTTTAATATCTGTCAAGGTTTTTTTACATAGTGGATGAATTAATTTTAGTCATAAAATATATAAAAACTTATTATTTTTGGTAATTTTAACTAGAAAAAAAACTTCGCATTTATTTTATATTTTGTATTATAGGTGTTGGTGTATACTTCAACAGCGTACTCCAACTGCAACAGGAAGAAAGAAGTTGAAGAGCAAATTTATCGATTGCCTTTCCCAGCACAAAGATTTTTAGATGAACTAAAGTAAGCTCCAAATCGTAATTTAGTGAAAGAAATAGCAGATTAAAATTTAAATAATTCTGATTCTTGTTCAGTTGGACAAGGCATCTCATCTGTCAATAGGAAATGGTGTTCTTAATCTAAAAGATTTGAGATTTATAATTATTCGCTGTAAAACCCACAAATATAAACCGTTAATTAGTTATAAATAAAATAATTAACGTTATCAGGAATCAAATTTCATAATTTATATTTTAAATTACTGAAATTGTATTAAACGGAATGCATTTTGTATTACGAAGTTAGCATTGTACGAAAGATAATGCAACATGTTTGCATCAAAATTTCAAAGTAAAATATTGAATTTAATTTTGTGAAAATCGTTTTGTCTTAACAGTAAGGATAATGATGATGGACTGAAGTATCTTGTATCGCAGTGTTTACCAAAGTGGCCAAACCATTACACGTTCAGCAAATGCTTATCGGAAAACATCATATTGGACAAGGCGGCCGGAATTCCAGTTGCAATTGTCCGTCCTTCTATAATTACCAGTTGCTGGAAAGGGATACAGCCTGTAAGTAATCAACTGATTCTGCTGTTGTCTACTTAATTGTGCGTTAAGGATGATGGAGTTACTGCAATTGTTTAATTTTTAAATGCCCTGCTGCATAAACTAAATTTTTGTCTTTTTAAGCAGAATTTTTCTCATTTGAAAATATTTTGATTAGGGCTACATAGAAGAAGGCTCGGGAATGGTGGATCTTGCACTTGCAGTAAGTATTTTTTCTGTAAGCAATCCTTTGTGTTCTATGTTAATCTTTGCATACCTGATAATATTTTATAACCAGGAAATCAATGCGCAGTAGATGATAATAATTTAACTTTCTCTTTTTTCAAAACATCTTTTTAACGTTGAAAATTTCTAAATCGAAATTGAATAATATAAATTATGTATAGACAAACGAAAAATGAATTCCCCTTAAGATCTTTAATTACATATTGAAATGCTTAATTTGAATACATACTTGGAATGTATGTTCAGGAAGTTTTATAATTAAAAGGCATCTGGAATTTTATACTAAAGTCTAGCTATATATGGGAAGTATAACTTGTGTTTATATGCAAGAAATCATTTTAGAACTTTTGTTTTATAACAAGCTCATTAATAATGAAAAATTATGTACTTCAGTACATCACTAAAATCGTAAAATTTAATTCATTTTTTATTTTTTTCCTTGGCTACTTTTTCATAATATTCTTAATTGTTGAGTTTTGCAAATTTTGCAGAATTGTACCTTTTTAATTAAAGTTAAAGTACGAAAGAATTCAATACTAACCTGAATAAAATACAAATATGTGCCTCTTATATGAAATCCCTATTAAAGCAGAGAATTAGATTGTTTTTTAATATATCTCGTGCTCATGAGTATAATCCACTCTTATTGAAGGAAAAAATTCAAGGACTTTTCAAGGACCTTTTTAAGAAAATTCAAGGACAAAAAAATTACAAATTTTAGACATAAAAATGCAAATAAGAAATTTAAATCAAATTAATCATTTGCATTTTTATTTTTCAAATAAAAGATTTGATACGGATCTACAATTCTAATGATAAAACTGTGTACCAAATTTTATCCATCTAGCTATTAAGTTTTTGAGTTATTGTGTTCATGTGAACACAACTTCCCTGGCTCTATGAAATTAAATAACATATATTTTTAAAACGGATTTCATTGTAGAGAAAATCGGTTATCGGTATTTAAAACAAAATTCTGTTCAAATTTATTAATTACTTTCAAAATACATTAGGATAACTGCAGGACTATTTTACTGGACGGAGAAATACGCTCTGTAGTTTTTACTGTGTTGTCCAAATTAAGCTGTCTGTGAATATAGAGAAAAAATTAATGATTGACAGCATTCCCATACAAACACCCTTTTTCTGGTGGTGGAATTCCCAAGGCAAAACCAACTCGCAAACTGGTTTTCTCTTCTATCCGCCCAAAAATTGGATGAGCAATTTGCTTATTTTTCAAGGACTTTTCAAGGAACCAACGAAAAATCAAGCACTTTTCCAGGGCCCTGAGTAAGGCAAGTAAAATTCAAGGAGTTTTCAAGGACCGTGGAAACTCTGATAATAGGGAAGACTTGTTTATTTTAATATCCTTTGAAATTAAGTTCGATGTCTTGTGCTTTTTAGATTGGAAAAGGATTCGTCCGAGTTCTGCATGGCAATCCTGATGTTAAAATAGATATTATACCAGTAGATGTTGTAGCCAATGCTCACATAGCAGCCGCATGGAGTGTAGCTTCTGGCAGGTAATTAATTCCCTACATTTTGCCTTCTCTCGCATGAAAATTATTCTGACTTAAATGTGGATTTATCCATTTTGCTATTACATCCGTCAATAATACAATACTGGATTTAAAACATTTAAGGAATAAAATAATGATTTTTGGAAAACATTTTTTCCTCCCTAAACTAGTAAAGTCAAGTACACCATACTTTTTCTGAATATCAATAACCAATAACTTTATATTGAAAATGTTTCCTAAATCCTCCATTTATATTTAATTAGCAAACTTGATAAATTCTGTTTATTTATCTTTCAGGTCTACCTCTCCTTTGGTTGTAAATTGCACATCAGGCGACGTTACAGAAACTACACTGCAGAATTATACTCATACTCTATTTGATATGAGTGTGAAACATCCAGTGCCAAAATCTTTCCAAAAGCAATCTGTCACAATACAAAAGAATCTGCTACTGTACTGGTTATTTTCACTGTTTGAGCATTATGCACCTGCTGTTGTCATTGACGCTTTACTGACAATCAGTGGTCGTAAACCCAAGTGAGATTCATTTTTTATTTCATCCATTTTTACTTTCTCGTACGCAAAGTATACAAAGCAGAAGTCTTGTGGTCGTAAAAAAAAATCGACGTCGAGATTTTGACGAATCTCCACGTTTTGGACCTCACCGAGTCCGGAAAAAAAAACATTTTTGGAATTGTGTCCATCTGTTTGTCGCGATGACTCAAAAACGCAACGAGATAAACAGATGAAATTTGATATGTGGTCTTTACACCAAAATTGTATATTTCTATCAAATTTTGGACGAAATGCATCTACGGGAAATCAATCTATCCGTCCGTGTGCCTGTGAAAACGATAACTTAACGCAAAAGCAAGAAGTTTGAAATTTAGCATAAAGGCTTTTCATCAGAACTGAAGATCAAATTTTGGACAAAATCTGTCAACTTGTTTGACAGTCCTTCGGTTTTGTATATTTGCATGTATCTGAATGCGATAACTCAAAAACGCCAACGAATTGGAAAAATAAAATTTGTTATGTGGTCTTGTGACCAAATGTGCAAGTCTGAAGTAAATTTTGAGCTCAATTGGTTTAAAGCAAGAAGTATAAAATGCATACTCGTCATTTGTTATTTTACAACGAAGCACGTCATATTGTGTCGGTATACGAGAAAGCGAGAGAAACGCATTCCTGCTGGTGCCGGTTTTCACGTGCCTGTTCCGTCATCCTGACACGTGACTCGCGGGCTTTGGCACTCTTCTGTGATACACCCCGAGGATGCATACCCTTATAAGGCGAAATGAACAGAACGCGTCATATTGTGTTAGTATACGAGAAAGTCGAGGGGAGAACAGAAGCTTTCTTATCTAGCAGCATATCATACCGCACTTCATACTGAAGTATAAGATATTTTGCTATATACAGGGTGATTTAAAAGGATTGCGGCAAACTTCAGATGTAGGTTAGGCATGCCAAGACCAACCAATTTTACGTAGAAACATAGGAGCGGAAACGGCATGAATGCGTGCTAGAGGACGTGGTTAAGTCCAAAGTGAAATTCCAGCATAATTCGAATTAAAAGCGTAGGAGCATGCGTCTGTTTGGGAAATTTTTCTCGAAACGAAATAAACGCGGCGGGTTCCTTTCTATTAGCTGCCCGTTGCTTTAGATACATGTCTGCAATCCCAGGTAGTTGTACCAATCCATCCAATTTTTGCTCGAGATATTTTTGTTGCGTCTATAACTGAAATATTTGACTGGATTACCAATTCATTTTGGGTCAAACACCGACCGAACTTGAACACACACGTGACATATCCACTGCTATGCAATGATTTGTTACCTCAAACCTACCCTTTAAGTTTATCGGAACCCTTTCAAATCACCCTGTTTGAGTTTGCGAGTAATATCTATATAATAGCGAATTTTGATCACGATTTGAGGCAGATAAAAAATATAAACGACTTTCGATTGATTTTTTTGTTTATAGGTTTTATTATACTTAATTAAAGAGAGTTGTTCTAATTAAATATTCGTTTCTTTGGCAGGTTATTTAATCTATATCGATTTTACGAGAGAGCCATGGATTCTTTGGGTTACTTTTTAACATACGACTGGAAGTTTCACACTGAGAACTTTAAGAATTTAGAAGAACAGCTGAGTCTAGAAGATAAAGAGGTATAGTTTTTTTAACTACTCAATAAAACCTGTTCTTTAGCTATTTACACTTAAAATTTTCTCGGTATAATTATTTCTGATTAAATGTACAAAGTGGAATTTCGAAAATGGTTTTGATATAATGCGCCTTGAAGAGCAGCAATGGTAAATTAATAGAGTAAGATATTTCAGTATTCATGCATTATCACTCGCATATAACCCTTAGAGGCATGGGCATTTACCCATAACAATAAGACATGAGCGGCGCACACAGTGCACCATCATGTTTTTTATGGATTTTGCTCCTGTACACCCAAGTACCATAGTTTTTTTTTATTGAATACTATAATGTAGACTCCCGAAGGTGCATCTTTTTGCTTCTTAAAATGTAAAAAATACTTGTGAATATCATCATTTCATCCCTCGTTGTTTCACTCACGGTTTGCTTATTGTTCCCCTCGAAGCCTATGGGTCTATTTCTCATTGGGTATAAAATAGTATACTTCACGAATGAATCAATCATATGTGTTGACAATCTTCAAGAGGACGGATAAATAGTTGTAAACATCGGCAGAATTTTTGGAAAACGGTAAAAGTTGTCCCTGCTTTTACGAGGAGTCTTCGAAAATTTATTTTTCAAAAGAGATTTTTTTTTTTTTTTTCCATCTTTTGAATCTCCGAAACTTTCTTGATTTTCCGACACTTCACAATCTTCATTTTATAATAGATTCGTTATCGTCTGATCTTCATCTGATAAATCCTGAATGTCTTGAAGGCCATTGATTTCATTTTCCGTGTTTATTGGAACATTTTCTTCGACATGCTCCTTATCATTGATGTCCGACGCATTAATGAAGTCAAATGCCTTCTCTTTATTGGAAAAAAAACTAAAAGGTAGCGATCAGAAGCCACGATTTGGTTCTTTTTGAGGCGAAACATAAAGGCACGGGCGGCGTATTGAGTGCCACAAAACAGACCTCGGCTAAACTTATGTACATTTGCTCCTGGCTTCCACGTGTTTAGCTCTATCGATACGGGAAGGTGCGAAACGTCCCTTCAAGCAAAAGACTGCGGTCGCCCGAATATCACTGTAAAATTTCCACCCCCTTTCGTTAAGTGTGATTGATTTCACACCCGCGGCGCGCGCTTGCTCCGTTAGAGTGGCTCGCCCAGATGTGCTTAGGGGAAAGGGGTTTTTTCTTAGAATTCGAACAGTTCCAGCTGTCATTGTGGTTATTTTTTTGGGGGGGGAGAGTGAATTTCCCCTATCTTTGATAGAGGAGTTCGGACGTCTCCGTATTTTGAGGTCCCTCTATTCCAATGGTCTTGGGTAACAGAGGGTTAAAGGGGTTGAGTGGTAGGTTAGAGGGGAGAACCCGGACAATCCGCTA
>BGPR01010953.1:0-17860 GCA_013235015.1 Araneus ventricosus | reverse complement strand
AAAAACCTTACACATACACTGTTTTTAATGACTTCAAGGAACATTCATGCCAAATTTGAAGAAAATCACACAATGTGTTTGGGTTATGACTGCATAACAAATAAATTTACAGACAAAATCCAGAAGTTGAGGTCGAGTTGAAACAGGATCTCACTTCACTCGGTCAATTATATTTTAAACTTTCAGAAATGCCTCTCCCCTCCTGTAAATAGATCATAATGATTCCTGCTTTAAAACAAGATAACAAGCAATTCTAATCAAAATCAATTTGCCTATCAATCTTGCTCCATATAAAAAAGGTTGACAGAAGTTTTAAATTTACAGAATAATAAAACAGTAAGTAATATCAGAGCAGTGAAGCAAAAATTTACAAAAACACTTCTCGAAATTTTGGGCTCACTACACAAACCAAGCAACGAGAATATTTCAATAAATCTGGGTCAATAAGCAAAGTATAATGTTCAATAAATTTAGAGTTAGACTATTAGTTTCAATAGCTGACATTATTTTAGCAAAACCATGCAAATTTTATTGCTACTAGAATAGAAGGTCTGACAACAAACTGGAATAATATGAAGATTTATGCAATTATAAAAATTATATTTATTATTTGAGTTTTTTTAATGTCACAAAATGTTACATTGTAATAAAATTACCTTTACTTGATGCATCAGAATGTTTGTCATCTTTACTAGCAGAAGCTGGTAAATCAACAGCAGTGTCTGAACTGCAAGCTTCAGGAACGTTTTCATTGACTGTTTCTGCTTTACTAGATGAAGTTGCTTTATCTGGCTCTTCCAATAATTCATCAGGTACAGACAATGCATCAATTTCCTACAAATAGCAAAACAGTAAATTTAAATAACAATACATCTAAATGAATAGGCTGGAGCCATTAGCATTTAATGTTATAA
Organism: Araneus ventricosus; assembly: GCA_013235015.1. NCBI lineage: Eukaryota > Metazoa > Arthropoda > Arachnida > Araneae > Araneidae > Araneus > Araneus ventricosus. The sequence continues at coordinate 16,946 of BGPR01010953.1, read as the reverse complement.
ATACCACATTAATACAAGTTCTCAGTTAAATTTTTTTTTTTTTAAATTGAGATTTTGAAATAAGGCATATTTTAAACACTTCCCTTTTAACATTTATTCCTTCTAAAATACTTTTGATTTGTTCATTGTTCACATTTATACTAACTTTTAGAAAACAAAAATATTTCTCTTAAAATCACTTCCTATCAAAAAAGAGAGAAAAAAAATTAAAAAATATATATAAAATTACCTTGAAAAAATCTGCTATCTGAGATTCTAAAGGTGTAGCATCTTTATTCTGTGTTGCTGCTGAGGGAGAAGATTCAGATTCATCTATGATTTAAAGAAAATAAATGCCGTTAAATGACAAATAAAAATGGAAGGTAGTTTCAACAATAAATGTCAATTAGAAAAATTCAGTAAGATTTTCAGTGCAACACCAGTTAATATTCAAAATTCTACAATTTTCAAAATATTAAAATAATTTTTTTTCTTTTTTCTGAAACTTTCATATCAAGATCCAATCATGAAGATGAAATGGCTAACAGGACCTTGAATGGGAAGTTTGTAAATATGGATGGTGCATCAGCCGGTGACATAGTTTTGCTTGTGTGTTAAACATGCACTCTACACCGTTCCACACAAATAGCATGGTAGCACTCCACACCATTCCAATTTTCCTCCCACCCAGTTGGATGTGTCATTCACAAAGGCTCTATGCAAACAACACTGCTAGTGACTCAAATCACTTAGGGCTACTGCATCTACTCCTCCTCCCACTTTCAAAATGGGACACCCTGCCCTGCTTTAAAGACAGAGACTCACTCTCCCCCCTCCCCTATAGGTCTACATTTTGTTGTTTTAACTTTTGTAAGAGAACCTTGCTCCTTCTCCCCACAGTCGTATTTCAGTTTTATGACCCAACACTCCAAAAGAACAATCAACGAAGTTGAAAATCCAAACTTTTTTACCACACCATGCCAATTCTCATCCGATTTTCACACTGACGACAGGCTTTGGAGCACCACAACTAAAACTGCTTGAAGCAGTCTCACCGTGTGACGTGTCCTCACTGGCCACGACTTAGGTTCAAGATATCTTAGAGAGTGAGAGACAAGGATTACTTCGAAACATAAGTTTATTAAACACAAAATAAGAAATGAACTACTGTAAGCATGAGAAAATGATGGCACAATTTAGAGTAACCACGACATTACACCGTCTACTGGAGGAGTCACACTGACACTAGTAAAGTCTCTGTGACTATCATTTCAGGTTAGGCACACAAACAACTGATTCCCCGGATCAGACACATTCGGCTATTCTGGAGACGATTCACATCAAGCACATGATGGTGTTACCGGCTGGGTCTTGCAGAGCTGGCAGCTAGTTTACTTGTTCGATATCCTGGAGTTGGAGTTCGACGAATAACATCAATGACGATTGCAGAGGAATGCTTCTGTGAAGGTATGCAGATTCTCATTCATGGTGAGGTAAGACGACAAGCTTCGCAGTCACAGAGTTCATCACGATTTTATCGTTGACTCAATCCCAACATTGGGTACTGAGCATTGATTCATTCGAACACGACAGCAATGGGATCAGTCGGCAGGATAGGCTCATATGCAGTGGTCACTAGGGCTCAAGAAATGAACACGAGTATAGAAGAAACACAAATTATACAAAACTTAAGAAAACATCATGAAATTATCCCACAAATGTGGTCGAGTGAGACGGCAGAAACATGACTGTCAGTTGGCACACCCCGAAATAGATACGCTGGGAACACTGGATAACTGTGCTAATACATCTCTGTGTTTGACCGGCTTCTACTGCCCCAAAGGTGCACACCCACTCGAGGCACTCAAGAAGACACTGATTTCCCTCACTCTTCCACAGGCTTATATACCCGAAAGTGACGTCAAGTTCTACTTCGCTTCAATTCTACCACGGCGATTTCCCGTGCGGCACCCGCTTGAACCGGAAACCAAGGTCACTCGAACCCCACAAACCTCTTGAACCCAACCTGCCAGAGGATGCTAGGTCAACACACTCCGTAGTTCCTTGACCGATCCATTAGCATGGTTCGAACATAATGTGGTCCGTTACAACCGTTATTAACCAGCTTAATAATACTCTACTCTCTTAAATTTGAGACAAAGTGGTTGAATAGCAAACACAAGTGTCAAATTCCAACCTTGAACCACCAAATGCTATTAGTCACCTGGGCCAAACAAATGCAAGCACTTGGGCTTGCACATATGCAATATATTTTGACATGTAAATAAAATTATCTTTTAAACATTCAAATGGCTTCATTACATTATTTGACATATTATCATCTTCCCTCCCATTTTTTTTTTACTTCAGTGTCTCATGATTAGCCATTTTATTTTTGAGCACCCCCTATTGTTTTATCTCTTCCAACTATCCCTTCACACAAAAAAGTTTTTAATACGGTTAAGAGCTGAAGTTAGCTTAAGACTCAAACAACTTGAATCAACTTCATAATCTGTAGAGTTTATTTTTGACTTTACATTTTATTCCATTGTTTATAATAGTATTAGTTCAACAACAAAACAAATGAAAACAGTAATGAAATAACTTCACATTAACTTATGATGAAAGCTAACAATTACTTATCATGATAATCAATTATTCATGCCTGCTTTTAATTGTGATTTATATAATTTAAACAAAAGCATTGAAACAAGAAGCTTTGAGAAGACTCAAAAATGTTTCTGGATAACCTGAAGTGAAAAGAACAAAGGAAAAACATAAGAAAGGCACAGTCCGGGTCTGTACCGTAGATTTTACGTGAAAATGTTGGGATAAAATCATAAAACAAGTGTTTTGTATTAATATATAGTTTAATTATCAATCTCTTTCATACAATATTTACATAGAGTAGTATAATGGCCACAGAATAGATAACTCACAAGCTACCAGAGACCCTTTCTACATTCAATAAACTTGTGATTTATCTATTCTGTAACCATTATACTACTCTGTGTAAATATTGTATTAAAGAGATTTATAATTAAATTACACATTAATACGAAATACTTGCTTTATGATTTTATCCCGACGTTTATACGAAAAATCTGTGGCGCAGACCAGAGCTGTGCCTTTGTTTTATTTAAATCGCTATTTAGATGCAATAATCAAAATGTTATAATCAAAAAACATGCAGAGTTTGAAATTTTTAATTTAATACTGATTTTTACTTATATTTTGATAAATATTTTTATTGTTTCACTTTGGGTCCTAGTATCCTCAAGCTCTTTAAAATGACACCAGAATCAACCTCCTAGCTAAACGCATTTCCACGCTACACTTATTTATAACCTTACATAAAGCCAATTCATACCAATCACGCACATACGCCTACACTGGTACGATGACATACTCTATAGTATACATACTATGCGACAAACTCTTATAGATATGATCTATCTGTTGTGGGGTCAACCATTCTTTTTGCATTATTAGTCTTGTAGTTATTAGGGATTCAAATCTGACATTATTTTGTCACACAAGAAAGTTTGAGCAACTATCACTGTAACAAGCAGAAAGAACAGTGGTGACCAGTAAAGCTCCAGTTTTTTGCAAAGACATGGATGACTTGCTTATAATTTGCAATATGGTCAATAGTTGTCAGGGCTGGCTCAACTAATTAACAATAGGTTACTAAATCTTAACCAACTCATTCCTTTTTCTTATTTTGTGAATAGGTTTTAAGACTTATAGAACTTTCTTGAGAAATAAAAATAATAATAATAAAAGAACTTGAGAGATAAAAAAAAAAAAAAAAAAAAAAAAAAAAAAAAAAAAAAAAAAAAAAAAAAAAAAAAAAATTTTAAAAAAAAATTTTAAAAAAAAAAAAAAAAAAAAATAATAATCAGAAACAAAAAAAAAAACTACTTTGGATTCATATTTTGGAAAATAACACTAAAGAAGACAGCTGAAGACAGAATAGATATTATTACCATTTGAAGAATGGAAAAGTTAAATCCAAGCAAAAGATAGTTACGACAGCTATTTTTAAAATATTGAACAAAACTGAAATTGATTTGAATAACTCAGATATTGCTGAAATTTCTTTAGAAAAGAATTTGAATATATTATTTCTTAAATCTGAATAAATCAAGAAATTGAAGATTTATTGGATTACGATTCCTTTGAAGCAAAATTTCAAATATCTCAAGAGTACGAGAAAGGATAAATGTTTGGCAATTTAGAGTTAAAAGAATTAAACAGAAGTGAACAGTAAGCTGAAAACAGAAGGGTGATAGACAGTTATGAATCTGTGAACAATAATAAACATGTTGTCTGCCTGTCCAAATTGACTATTTCAAAATTCACTGCCAATAATATTCATTTTCAAAATTTTAAATTATGCACAATTGTTTCTTAGAACAATCCATAATTATCTGCATAAAAACAATGAGAAACAATTTTAGCTGTCACTTTGCCTCAATATTATATCAGATGCGTCTGAGAAATGAATGAATGAACATGCTGCAAAGAAATATTCAACAAAACAAACATAATTGCTGCTTGCTCATTGAAATCATGGTTTTTGTGGGAACTATACTCAGTTTATTAAGTATAAAACAAATAGTTAACATATTAATTACAAAAAAAGAGACTTACTTGATTTTTTTGAGTCATCATCAGAATCACTGTAATGTATTAAACTCTTCACCTTTGACTTAGACGGAACTAAAAGACACACAAAAAAAGCTTTAGAATTGACGAAGGTTATTTCGAAATTTAATATACATATGGAGGGGAAATCATAAAACTTTTTTCTTGTATAATAACCAGCGGGAGTGGTCTCCCCTAAACTTTCTCGTATACTTCACAAAATGTGTCATTTTCCCTCTCCCTAAGGTAGCCATGCATCCCGTATATAAGGGTCTGTCACATATTTCATTACTCATTCCCGTATTATTATGTGTTCCGTCTTCTTCCTAAACTCCATGTCATTACAATTTTAAAATGACTCGCGCCCAATTTTCTAATTATGTGAAAGAAGAAAATTATATAATTAAGAAAGCAAAATCAGCTTTAAAGTGTGACTGGGCTAAAAGGAATTAGCCTTGCAACTTTTTTTTATTATTCTACGGGTTCATTTTATAAGATTGCTGATGATGATTGATTGCTAAGATTATTGATGTTTTTTATCCAAATAAAATAAGCTAAATATGTACCTACTCTATTCGTGATTTATTTATTTAGCATCTAAGCGTCCCGTATCAACGCTCGGCAATTATGGCAATCTTCCTTTCCCCGCATATAAAAAATTCAAATCTACTGTATCGTCTCATAACCCAGAATGCAATGTTTATCCACTTGTTTCACGTCAAAGTCACGCTCGCCAAAACAGAAGTAGCGCTTAAGTAAACCAGTATGCATGCGCATGGAGAAGCGGATTAACAAGTATGCAATTATACAGACCTACAGACAGTTAACCCATTGACGGATTTTGGCCAAAAATTTTATACGGACCTACATTCCTAATGATAAAACTGTGTACCAAATTTTATTTATCTACCTATTCAAGTTTGTGAGTTATCGTGTTCACATGACCGCAGACATACATACAGATAGACAGACTTCCCGTTGACGGATTTTGCCCAAAATTTGATAGAAACTACAAATTATGTTTCAAGACCACATACCAAATTTCATCCCTGTAGCTCTAATAGTTTTCGAGTTATCATGTTCACAAACACACACACAGACAGACATAATTCCAAAATTGTGTTTTTCGGACTCGGGGAGGTCTAAAACGTGGAGATTTGTCAAAACCTCGAGTTTGAATTTTTTGATGATTACAATACTTTCTCTTTGTATACGAGAAAGTAAAAAGCACTAGCAAAATTATAAATCTTACAATACTAAAAAAATCATTAGATCACTACTTGCGTGGTACAGTTAAAAGAAAACAAAGCACCTTATATTATAAATGTAAAGTTCATATATTCAATCAAAAAAGAAAAGGAAAGCAAGTCCTCTTTAAAATTTCAGGATTAAAAATTCCATGAGTGGCCATCTCTATGAGATAAAATCCACATTAATTTTAAATTATTTCAGTTTATAAACTGAAAATCAGTTATAGGTTACCTCACAAAATAAAAGTATATTTTTATAATATAAATGAAATAGTTAATGCTATTGATTCATCACAAGTTTTACTATATTATTTAAAGTAGTAAAACTTATAATGAAATCTGTGAAGTTACTCCTATGTTGTTTTTTGAATGTTAGTATTCAGCATTTTGATAAGACATATCTTTAAAAGAATGGTATTTGACGGATGGCAAAAGGTCTTTATATGTATGTTAAAGAGATCTATAATATAAAGCAGAGTTCATTTTAAATCTAAATTTTTATCATGCAAAAATTCCAATTATTAATGCTTCAAAGTAATCTTTTCAACCAAATCAAGAAATTTTAAATGTAATAGAATCATATTCAGAACTATTTAACTAGGCATAACAATGAATGCATCATGTAGCTTTCCCCATACTGTCAATTCAGGAAGACTGACTACAGTAAAATTCCAGATGTTAATCAGTACATTGCAGTTATATTTACTTAGTTGGCATATCAGAAAATCACTCCCTATAAAAACTAGATGTTTCACCACTTTGATTTGACATCTATTAATAAATTATTAATCTGTTTTAAAGATTTTTTTCTGTTTTTCTTTATTAATCTCAAAATTACTGAATTTTGAACAGATTTAATGACATTTATCTAAATTTAAAGCATTGATTAACCCTTAGAGACACGGCTATTTACCCATAACAATAAGACATAGGAGGCGCACTCAGTACGCCACCTTGCTTTTCATTGATTATGCTTCTTTACACCCAAGTACCTTAGTTTTCCACAGTGAATACTATAATGCGAGTTCCCAAATGTTTATTTTTGACATCCGTTTGCTCCTTAAGAGATAAACAATGCGTACAAATGAAACATTTCAACCCTCATTGTTTCACTTATTGACTATCTATTTCTCCTAGCATATAAATTTGTATACTTCACGTATGAATCAATCATATATAAATGATGGCAATCTTCAAGAAGTCCATTGGCTAATTATTTCTTAGAAGAATTCATTATATACATAATCACAGTTTTTGGTAAATGGTGAAAGTTTTCCAAATACATTTTTACGAGGGTTCTCCAAAAATTTACTTTTTAGCGGAGATTTTCTTTTCCCCTTCATTTGTGAATCACCGAAACTTCCTAGATTGTTTTACCTTTCATAGTCTTCTTTTTATAAACGGTTTTCATAAATATTTAGATTCATTAGCATCTGAATCACCCTTTGATGAATTCATAATGTCTTGAAGGTATCATTGACCTTGTTTTCAGAGATTTATAGATAATTTTCTTCGAAAAGCTCCTTATGATATTTGATGGATTAATGTAGTGACAGACCTCCTCTTCATCAGAAAGTTCTTGAAAAACTAAAAGGTAGCGAACAGGAAGTTGGTTCTTTTTGAGGCAAAACTTAAGAGCACAGGCAGCATACTGAGTGTGCCAAAATAGATCTCGGCTAAATAAATGATGTATAAAAAGAGACTGACTGCCTCGCAACCTTTGTTCCTGGATTCCATGTGTTGGAAGAGGTTGGGTGGTAAGTTAGAGGGGTAACCAATTAGCTAATTAATAATGGTTGCTTTGGTACTTTTTCCTCATGTGGTGCACTCTATACACCACCCCGTGCCTTTGAGGGTTAATGCAAAAGATTTAAAAAATAACATAATTTAAAACAAAAAACAGGTGTATAACAACTTCAGAATTGGCATTCAAAAGAATTAAAAATAAGGACAAAGACAAAATTACCTTTGGGAGGTTTCTTTTCTTCTAACTGAAGTATTTGTCTTCTTCCTCCTTTCAACTTCTTCCCCATTATGAATAAAAATCTAATAATGAAAAAAATTACTTGTGTCATTATGGGCCAATTATATTTTTAACACTAATTTTAAAATTTTTTTATAAGGGTAATTCCACACCAAAACCAATAGAAAATTTTGAAGTTGATGCTTTAGACTATAATGATTTACTGCCTGTTTGTTGTACTTACCATTGAGATGAAAACAGTGAAGTTTCATTTTTTTTTTTTTTAATAATTCATTACGGAACTATGAATTTTTGAAAATTTCAAAAATTCTGAATAATCTTTATATGTCTGGAATTAAAGAACTATTTCACTAAGAAAGCTAAAATTTGTTTAATTTTGTTCAGTATTTTATGGTATTTATAAACTATAATACATCACCAAGTTAATTTTTTTTAAAAATAATATATATATATATATATATATATATATGTATTACTTAAAAAAACTAGAAATCAGAACTTTAATTTTTTTTAAAAACATGTTTAATCCTATGTTAGCAACATTGATGCCAAATAATTAAATTTGTCATAAATATCCTGTGGTATCATTAAGGAAAACATTTGCATAATTTCTTTTAAAAAAAGCACATTAAAGCATGATTTGAGTTTAAAAAGTGGCCTATTCATGTTTGAAATATTAATATTTCCGATTCATACATGTCAAATTGATGCCGTTGAAGGTCTTGATAGTCACACTCAAGTAGCGACATGTTTTTTTCCAGTTGCAACTTGCACCCTTCAGTGTTCTCCCACAACCATGGTCTTCAAACTGCAGTGCTTTGTATGCCTCTTGTATGGTGTACACTATCTCAAGTCTACTGCTATTCATTTAAACCAAATTCAACTATTTGGCATAAATGTTACTAATAAAGGATTAAATATATTATGCTTAAAAAAAATAATAAATTGCAGATTTTGAGTTTTTAAAACTTTATATGTATTTTTTACAAATAAAGCTAATTGTTTAAGTAATTTAGTCATGTTAAAGATTTTATAAAACCGGATAAAAATAGACACATAAATTATAAATAAACAAAATTACAAAAATATCAGTTCACTACGTCAATATCAGTCTCTCAGTTCCCAAATTCCAGGCATTTAACCAGCCAACAGCCAAAATGGCTTGTCATGCAAACTGCCACACAAACAGCCCAGTGTCTGGAATGTTGTTTGCTTATTTCCTCCCCCTTTTTGAAGTGGGTTGGCAAACGGTGGGGAGCAGTCTTATCTTATCAAAAATGGTTGTTTCCCCTCCCAGATGCTCAATTTACTTTCAGCTCTCTGCTTACTTGCTGTTAAAAATTCTTGCTAAAATGTCTGGATATTGGAAAATTTTAAATCAGGTAGAAATTAATAAGGTATTGTTTGAATCAATATGAATGCATTTTGGATTTTATAATCGTTTCTGCGATTTCTGCGTATTTTTCGCCGTCAATATTTAAATAAATTTTTTCCATAAATACGGATTGCTTTCTCACATTTTTTTAAAAATGCTGAAGTTCCCTGTTATACATAGTGTAACACTGGATATGGGATTTTTTTCATTTCTGATAGTCTGTAAATATGATACAAAAATACAGTTTTCATTTTAAAAGCGAATAGAAAAAAGACCATGTGTGTGAAATTAAATCTTCTTTCATTGTGGTGAAGATCATATATTTCATGAATAGTATATTTAATAAAATTCAGAGTGTAAATTTTATTTTTTAAATGTATATTAATATAAAATAATATCGGAAAGAATGAAAAAAAAAATGTGCTGATTTTTTTTGAAAAACTGTGTTTTGTAACAATAATAAAGCATTTTTCAAAGCTCAATGAAAGCTCAAATTTTTCTTTCTCCTACCAATATTTGAAACAGTCTTATTATAAATATAATCAGCTAAATATTTGTAATTAAAAAGTGCTATAAATTATTTGAAGATTGGTAGATATATCTTCAGTATACTCCAGGGTTCGTACGCATTTCCTTAAAAGAAAATCAAGGACTATCAAGGACTTTTAAGGACTAGAAAAACCCAAAAATAAGGACCTCTAAATTGAATAAACTTAACGAATTGTCGCACACATTTTTAAATAAAATCTCATTTTTGCAAATTCAACCTATTAGATGATAAATTATAACATAGATAACATAAATTATAACATAGAAGATACATTACAAATTTAACACAACAAAACTCCTAAAAATATGAGTTAATAAATTGATGAAAAAAACCCATGAAACTGGTAATCAAATTAAATATATTTTAATTCCAAACTTTTTTCATTCAATTTTACATCCAAGGTATTTATTTTAATTTCTTTTTCAGAAATTGTTTTTCTTAGTTCATGCGATTGAATAAATAAATTTATGTCCTTTGATTTTTCAGCCTTATTAGCTAAATCATTTGCTTTCTCATTTGTTTGGTGCATGTCCGTTTGGAGGAACATTTTCTTTTGTTTCAAAAAATCTATTTCTTCCTCTAGAGCTTTTCGTTTCAGTTGTTTTATTTCAGTCTTTTCTTTGGATCTTTCATTTTCTAAATACTGTATGTATTTTGCGCTGAGGTGGCAGCCATCCTCATTTCTTTAGTAATTTTTAAGTCATAAATAGCCCCAGACAGCTTAATAAATTCATGATTTACACGCTGGAAAATATATGAAGCATCTTTTAAATTTTCTATTTCCAGGGCCTTGTTCACCGAAAAACCTCATTGTCCGTGTGACAGTATTAATACCATTTTGATAATCTTCCAAACTTTTTCATAATGATTATTGCTAAAATAAGTTTGTAAAAAATTATCAAGGGAATCACTCTTTGGATTGAAAGAAGTAAATTCAAATGAATTTGGCTTTACAATATTTAACAGAAAATCTGCATAGAGTAACAAAATTTCGTCGCAATCTTTTCCCAAAATACGTTTATTTTGCGACAATACAATCAATACCTTTTTCATTTTTCCTGTGCTTTTTCGGGATATCCAGCCATTACTCGTGGATCAAGGCAAATCGCAGGTCTTACTAGTGCGTAATTCACAGGACATTTCTGTATGAAATGCTTTATCATTGTTATGATGTTTTTCCGACTATCCTGTCCGAGTGTGAAAACATCCTTATTTTTCCTTATTTTTTATCTTTTCTTTTATTAGTTGCTCTGCAGCAAATCCTAAATACACTCAACTTTTATCATTCTACAAGTTTGGGTCACTGAAGTTGAATTTGCATAAAGTGTCAGGTTTCTCAATTATTTCATTCTCTGGTTTCAAAATTTTGAAATGTTGAATGCAATCATTAACAAGTTTTAAAAGCATCACTGGCAAAAAATGGAAGTAAAGGATTTGATACTGTTCTAAAAATGGTAACAGCACTTTTGACAATCATTCCTATGGAACCATGGACCAATAAAGGCCATCTGTAACTCCTCCCTTATTTCCCAAAGTGTATGCGATGGATATGGATTCGTAGAACGCGAGCAGTGTCGTCCCCCCACCCCCACCGCATTCCACGAGAGCCACGTCGACCGAGATTAGAGCCGCCGAGAAGGAGGAATTAGAAAAACGCTAATCAGTGAAATTTTAAATTTTTTAATAATGGCAGAGTAAAAAGTTAGGACTTTTTAAAAATGGGGCATAAAAATAAGGATTTGTAAGGAATTTTAAGGACTAAATGTAAAAGTAAGGACTTTTAAGGACTTGTAAGGAAGCGTACGGACCCTGTACTTGCAGCCTAAGTCGGAAAACATAAATTTAAAAAAAATGCAATTAAAAGTTCCCCCGTTGATTAGTTAACCCAGGTTTTGATTGTTACATTCACTAAAATTCAACATTTTTCTTTTTTCCGTAGCATTTATATTTTGTGTATAACAACAATTGTGAAAACAAAACGCATTTGGAAGGGGAAGGAAAGGTTACAACTTGGTCACTTTTAACAGTATAATTTATAAGCAGTAAATGCCACCTAGTAAGAGAATATCATGTCCAAGTAAATATTTCTGTTCTGGGTTACCTCCTTTTCTATTTTTGTCATTTTAACTTCTGAAATTTTTAACAAATCTTTGTTTATTTAATTCTGAAAACAACTTTACTTTTCATGCGTCACTTCACTTGCGTTTATCTTAACAAGTTTTCAACTTTGAACCTTTTTTGTCTTTTAGAGAGTAATAAATCTGAGCAATTGCTCTAGAAATAAATGTCTTTATAATTAAATAAATTAAAAATTCTCTTAAGTTGTAATAAGCATAATAGGGTCATTCTCATGAAAACTGTCATTATGAGTTCATGAATTTCAGAAAAATTAAAGTGCATGAAAAGCTTTGAAACATTTTATATAAATAGATGTATGTAGTGGCTTCATAAAAAAAATATAGATCCTATTCAATATTCAAAATATTTAAATTAATTAATTAATTTAGAAATCTAAAAAGTGAGGGAATGACACTTACAATGAGGGAATGATGTTTTATTGAAATACACTACTTTTCACTTTTACATAAAAAAATTACAAGTGCATTAAATTTAAAATACTCGTATTATAAATATGCTATTAAAAATAATAATAATTATAGGTTTGGAAAATAAAATTGGCTGGCACGATTGTCACATGGAATGGGTTGTAGAATTTTTCTTTTAATGTCTGCTCTTGTATGATTATGGATATGTTTTGGAGAAGGCCACTTGTATTACAGGATACCTTGCCTTCTCTTGCTGAAACCATTACATCAACTGTGACATTTTCGGAAAATAGGGTCTTTACTTCTACAGGATACAAATTGTCCTCATATTCTACCAGCACCCAATCGCCTATGTTTAACTCATCAGCATTTTTACTTTTCTTGAGTTATCTACGAATGAAACAGAACTTTTATTACTATACTCAAATGCTGTCCCCAAGTCATAGTGTTTGCACAAAATTGATGCATAATATGCAAAACACAAGAAAGAACGGAAATTCAGTAATATTACTCTTTGAACTATAAGCAACTTGGTGGTCTTTCATTGTTCTGATGAATGTTTCAATTTCTCCCTTTATTAGTTGGTCACATTTTTTTTTTATGTTGTTATCTGTTACTTTAAATAGTTATTCCTTGGCAATTTTCTCTCAAAACAGAAACAAGTGTGTTATAATTATGAACATCTTTTCTCTTTGCAACTAGCCGATCTGCTGTTCTTTTCAGAAAAGCTCCAATTCCATCAAGAGCTCCTTTCCCATGTCCTCATTCACTATAATTCCAAGTAAAATCAAGAGTACCAGGAACAAGTTGTTGCACATTTTGTGATATCAGATGGAACATTCTCTTGTTTCGATTGTCTTGATTTTTAACTCTAAAGAGTCGCTTCTTGTAGTGTTCAGCTCAAGTTTTTTGAATGGAGTTATTCTAAATTTACTAAATATTTAAATATACTGATTAAATATTATTGCTTTGATGAAAACTTTTTATTTCATTAATGATTTCATACCATAAAGAATTTGTGAACAAATTAAATTTTGATATTTAAATACATCAAAAATTTTTTTATCAATTTCCATTTACTAAACAAATAGTATTGCTTGCAAATTCTCAAAACAACATTCAAGTGCTTCATTAGAAATTAACCATACTTTATTCAAAAATAATTCTAAATACATGTTATATTTTAATAAAATTCAATCCATTAGATATATTAAGTTTTATATATAATTGAAATTGTATTGGCCAGTAAATTCAGAATTAATATTTAAAATATATTGGCTAGATTAAACTTGGAATATTCAGTATGTCCTCATTTATTAAATGAAAATTGGAATAAAATATGGCAATTAAGAACAAAAACATGAAAATACATTTAAAATAAAACAGGAAATCTGTCTTTTGAATATTTATTGCATAAAAATCATTTCCTCACTTAAGAACCATTCCCTCACATTACACATTAGTGAGGGAATGATAGTGAGGGAATGATAAATTTATTAAAATTTTAAAATGTTAGTTAAGCCGAACTGATTTCCGAGTTCAATCATACACAAATGTCTCCAAACAAGAAAGCAACTTATAATTATCCACTTTTTAGATAATATTTTGTTTGACTTTATTTTAAAAAAGGACATGAGGGAATGATAAATGTAAAAAAAAATTATCTGGTTTGATGTTTTCAAAAGGATTCCAGAGGCAAAACTTCAATAAGTTGAAGATGAAAACATGCTGCAATGTTGTTCTGTGTCGCCTGTTACAGATCAATAAACTTTTTGTCGAAATATTTCTACTCCATGGTGATTAGGGGGTGTAAATGTATTGTTGTGAGGGAATGATGCAATACACAGGAGACAAAGTTTAAAATAGTGCTGTGACAATAATTTTAACAGAAATTAAATTTAAAATGAATTTTCTGTATTCTACATTTTAATGTATCCTGAAATAAAAAAAAAATTCAAATTTCTTGCTTGTTTGCTTACAAAGATTTTTTGTTTATTTTTAGTCAGCAGTGGGGACAAGTGAGGGAATGATATTTTGGTATATTGAAGCTATATAAAATATAAAAAAAATAATAATTTAAAACTTTATTCTTAATTCCTTGTTAAACTGCCTTTTTAAAGACACTTTCATCCCCCAAAAATATATATAAAGTCATAAAACAATTATAAAGTATAGCGGGGACATGAAAATGACTGTTTTCATGAGAATGACCCAATATATCATGCGATGACAAAGAGTTATTCAGATGAATAAACTCTTAAAATAAAAACTCTCAAATGATCAAATTTTTCTTACAAAGCAATGATTTTTAAATAGTACCTACATGCTCTTTAAAATTATGTTTTCACATCAAATATGTCTTTAACTGTAATAATCATATACAACAGTAAAAAAAACTTATAGAAAATCTTTTACTGAAAATATAGTGTTATCACAATTTGTAAACGACCCTATACAGTCAACAAGAGTTTGGATGTTAGAAACATAACAGTAAAAGACCCCCCCAATGCAAATGACCACTTGCGTATCAGATGGGGGAAGGAAATGTTTACCTTCTTTCATGTTTTGAACTCATCCAGTCTGGGACTTAAAGGAACTACAGTAGAACCCAGGTAATCCGGACACGCGCTAATCCGGAACCCTCGGTAATCCGGACGGTCAATGGAGAATGATGCAAACCCGCAACAAAGGGCAGTCAACTGCTGGCGCCACCAAGAGAAGCGTCTCTCGGTGGTGCCTTGTTGAATAATTGTACTGGTCATCCTTCGGCAGAAGAACTGCACAATGATGGTGGTGAAATTTCCGCAATGTTTCTGCCCCTAACACGACTGCGCTGATCCAACCCATGGATCAGAATGTTATTCAAAACATCAAGTTGGGATATCGCAAGTTGCTTCTTATGAACATTCTCAATGATCCTGTGCACAATGAAAAATTGGAAAAAACACTGAAAAATGTAAATTTAAAAGATGTCATGTTCAGTCTTGCTAATTGTTGGACATTTGTGTCTACATTGCTGATCAACAAGTTGTGGAAAAATTTGCCCCCCAATTTTATCGATTCTGAAGTTGAAGAAATTCAGCTTGCATAACTCGTTAACCAATTACAAAACACGAACCCAATGTCTAATACTGAAGTCCTCCAATGGGCTGATGAGTCTGACGACAGTTTGGCTCGAAATAAAATTTTAACAAACGACGACATTTATCACGACAGTAACAGCTGAAGATGATGATGACGACGCCACCCCTGTAAAAATTTCTCATTCTGAGGCTGTGGTGACACTTAACACTTTATTACAATGGGCTGAAATACAAAATTTTGAAGCACACGAAATTATACTCCTCAGACGTTTAAAGAGACCGCGCATTTGAATTAAAAATTGGAACAGCCGCGCAATATATATATATCATTGACTCTTTTGGACACTGATTATGTTCATTCACTTACATATGTGGTAATTATGTATGTACATATCATGTTTATTCAATTTATCCATACAATGTTAGTTCACACAAATATACCATAGTAACTATACATACAATTTTTGAAAAAAGTGTTTTACGTTATTTTTTAAAAACCTCGCTAATCCGGACGTCCATGTACCTGAATTCGTCTGGATTACCAGGGTCCTACTGTAGATTTCAGAGCAATGTGGGTTTCAGAGGGTTAAAGATTTAAAAAATATACAAAATTTTTTAATTCAGAAACAAATGGTTAAAAAATAATCTGAAAATTTGTATTTTTCACCTAATGTACTAGTATTACATCTAAACAGAAAATAAGTAAAATCCAAAGATGAAGTTCTGGTCATTGGTTGATTTGGTATGAAATTACCCAAAAGTTAACATCCAATCATTAAAAAGTATGTTTTTAAAATTATTCATGTATTCTCATAGATTAACATATATAACATGTAAAAAGTGCAATTCAAAATACTACAAGAAAATGTAGTATTGCTTCATTTATAAACTCTATTTCAGAAAAATCTGATTAACCTCATGACATAAAATGTAGATTCTTAGGCTACATATCGACTTAAATACAACCTTATAAATACAATGCAAGAAAACACTTCAAGAATAAATATTACATAAACAGCAGGAAATTACATGCTACATATTTTTTCTATAATTCATTAACAGCACTTTCTAATTTTCTTTAATAATGAAACTTCCAATGAAAGAGAAAATTAAAATGGAGCACATGAAATCAGCTGGGATTTGAAGACTGACCAACCATAAGCTTTGATATCTTTCTAATTTTACAATAAAATATTTGTTTAATTAGTTCAATTACTCATAACTATTTCTTAACAGTCAATGATCAAATATTTATTTTTAAAATACAGGAAAGGAATTTTTAGCCTAAACTAATATGCATTAAAAATAACTGCTAAAGCTTTTGTAACATTGACATTTTGTTAATAATGATGGTTTTTACTCAATAGAAAGTAAACAAATGAAGATTTTTGGAAAATATTGGAAAAAAGTTAGTGTTGATAAAAAAAATTATTAAATATTCATTTTTTTTTTTTTTTTTTTGTAAAAGGTTCTTCAAAAATTTTACCTAAAACACACAGCTTTGCAGCTATTACTTTCATTACACAAAT
>BGPR01010952.1:459-50461 GCA_013235015.1 Araneus ventricosus | reverse complement strand
AACATTGTATAAGCTAGGGTATTTTTTACAGAGAGCGGCTTTAAGAGTTTTTTTTTCAGAAAGAATGAGAGAGAATATATCAACTTTTCTTATAGGTACTTTAACACATTTTACCTAAGCAGGGTTTCCTTAAGATTGTAAAGATTTCCCATTTTTTTTTACCCCCTTTAGTAAATACTTAGCTTTCGTTGGAATTGCAGATATTTTCATTTATTCATGCACTTCTCAAAATTAAAGGACGATTATATGTATAAAATCTAATTGTTACCTTGAAATTTTTTAAAAAAATCGGTTTGTAGGAGAACTTTATTTATTATATCGTTCACTGGGAATAAGACTGTCATTAAACGAAAAATTTACAGAAGAACCTTTTGAAGTTTGCTTATTTTTAGACCTATTTCTTACAAAGTAACAGGGCATTCATTACCTGCAATGCAAGAATAATATCTCCAGCGACAATTTGGAGATTGAAATTCTGACATTATGTTTCGAAAAAATACAAAAAACCCCGAAAATTTCGTATTGTTGCACTCATCTCCAAAGGTAACGTGAATCTAAACTCGATTTTACTAAAGATCCGCAGTACATGTGAAACTGATACACATTGAATCTGAAGTCAGTGGCTAAACTTATTCAGTAACAGTGGAATTTTGAAGAGGTGGCTCAAATGTCATCCTCGTCATCATACTACGGTTCAAAATGGCTAGATGTATCCCAAAATAGTTCTAATGCTGCTTGAAACGGGCCGTTAATATAACTAAACTAATCTCTACTAATAATAAAGGAGAATGTATGTGTGTCTTTGTGTCCGTGTGTGTTTTGGCGCTCTATCCCAGTAGCACAGAAATATTATATAATATTTGCACAATGATATACAATATTATGAACACCGAGAAACACCGAATACCGTAACAAAGTATTATATTGTATACATCAGTATTTCCGAGATACTAAATTATCACAAATAAAATAAAAAAATGTTTCTTTATAAAAATCTTCATTTTAACTCAGGATATCACTCGATTGGAGGTTTTATTTCAGAAAACCCCACGGGAACAATTATTCTTTAAGATGCTGAATATTATTTGATACTAATCAATACAGAGAAAAAGATATTATGAGTTTTACACTCACTTATCTGCATTGTTCAATATTTTAAGGTGAAGCTATTCTTTCCGTCAACAGATGGCAGCATGGTGATACTGAGACACTACATGTATCAGCGTTGTTCAATATTTTAAGGTGAAGTTATTCTTACCGTCGACAGATGGCAGCATTATGATACTTTAACATTATATTAATCAACATTAAATCATATGTCCGAAAAAATATTTCACAAAATGCTCATTTGATATTATATAGTGTTTATACAATCATTTTGTTTTAATGTATACTAGGGGTCTCTGCCCCCTGCTCGCTAAAGCTCCGCAATCCTCCCAGGTTTGCTACGCAACCCTGCTCGCTACAGTGAAGACACTACATGTTCTAGCACAATTATTGTAAAATCGTTCATATATATATATGAATCAGCTTTATTTTGATTCTGATGAACTTAATCAGCACAGAATAAAATTTTTTAGCCTCAAAAGAGATATTTTTCTTCAAAGAAAATTATGAAAGTGCATAAATAAACAAATACATAAGAGTTGGATAATTAAAACAAATATAATTATTCTAAAAATTAATTCTGAAAACAAATTAGATTTAATATTATGAATAAAGAGATTCTGGTGTTACATCTTAGCATTATGTACATAAAAAAAGACAATATTACAAATAAATAAAAATCTTAAGCTGATTTCCTTTCAATGATTTCACCTTAATCAAGAAGGAAAAATTTTTTTGGTCTGAACCTTATTTGCAGTTACGATGCGTTCGAATAAAACGTTATTTATAGGCGCTATGCTAATAGAACGAACGTAATTTGTAGGCACAGTGTCGTATAGAACCGTTATTTGCAGGTATTGTGCGTTTGAATAGAACGTTATTTCTTCGTACTGCACCAGTGACACCATCTGCTTATGAATTTAAGAAGAAATTATTAAAAAAATTATATTTATAATGATGAATTCTAAATTAAAAATTAAAATGCAGAAAATAATTAAAATAAAAAATTACTTTTTAGTACACTAATGAAATAGTGTTTTTAAAAATTATTTCTATTCTGTTTTGATTCTTTTATTAATTTAAAACACTTGAGAGAGAGAGAGAGAGAGAGAAATGGAATTTACATTAGGAGTTATTTTAAATTTATCGGATAAATACCATGTTTGGAAAAAGGAATAAA
This sequence comes from Araneus ventricosus, assembly GCA_013235015.1. NCBI lineage: Eukaryota > Metazoa > Arthropoda > Arachnida > Araneae > Araneidae > Araneus > Araneus ventricosus. Next base: position 48,174 of record BGPR01010952.1, on the reverse strand, counting down.
ATATAGTAAAAAAATTATTTTTCCATAAGTTTTAGGGCCAAAGGAATAAAATCTAGTAAAAAAATTATTTTCCCATAAGTTTTAGGGTAAAAGGAATAAAATCTAGTAAAAAAAAAATATTTTCCCGTAAGTTTTAGGAAAATATTATCTGAAACTTAAACTATTCAAAATATTAGTCATGCGGCAAAGAGGATGGAGGAAAAAAAGTGCTTAAGGATATGTAAGAAAATTGTGTAAAGATTTATTGGAAGTTTTTAATTTTCAAGGATTAAAAATAAATAGATTAAGGTGATACTAAAATGAGGAGATAATTATGGGAGGCAGTAATGATGGCGAGTGGAAGCACTCGGAGAAAAAAGTTGACATCTATGGACCGAACCCCTGAAAATTGAATTCCAAGTGCAATGCCTTGATAGCTGTACTATCGTAACACACGGCTAGGAAGTGAAACAGGAATTTTCCTTATTTCAACTGTCATTTATATCGTAGTTTGAAATTTCAAAGATTACTGAATTTTAGATTGAGGGAAAGGTTTGATAAAATTTATTTGCAAGTTTTTTTGATTCAAACTTTTTTTCTTTAGAAAAATCCAAGTCGCTGACTTAAACTATTTTGACTTTGACCTGAACGTTCTCTGGCTCTCATAAGCCATTTCTTTCATTTGTAACTGATCTCTTTTGAATCATTTCATCCAAAGTTTCATTATATTGTAAGAAATATTGTAAAATCTACATTTTAAACTCATTTTTCTAGAAAAAGTTATCTTGCACTACAATGAATATAGTAACAGGCTATTTCTATGAAGTTATGCCTAACATGGGGGAGGCTTCTGGCTTTGTTTGGTAACAGACGTTGCCACCGACAAAAGAGAAATTAACCCCCTTTTTCCACCATGTCCTTTTCCGCCTTAGCGTTTTATATATATAGATGTTATTTAATAAATTCGAGACGGTGTCAATCTTTAAGGATCATCACTGAATTTCGGTTTACCCTATTAGCACAAGATATTTTACGGCATCTCTACGATATTGCTACAATATTCCGAATGCCGCATATCATCGTAAAAATATCGTATGAATATTATAGAGCGTCTTGTGCTAATAGGGGCATCCTTGAGGATAGATAATTCGTTATAGCTTAGGCGATGCCGGACATATTACAATTTTGCTCTTCGCGGTCCTTGGCAAAGTACAGAACAATACGAAAGAATGCTGTTAAACAGGTCGAAAAAGTTTCATTCCTTAGGAACCGATACTGAACTGTCCTTTCGACCTACAAACTATTTTATTATTAGTTTAGCCCATGTTGGATCAGCTATATGGAGTAACACCGTCCAAACTGAAGGTAGTACGTCAAATTCGATTCCATCTTGAATGCTATCAAAAAGTTAAATAGCAAGAATGGGGCACATAAAAAATTCAACCTGGCTATAATGAATTAAGTTAGATTCTTCTAAAAACATTGCTTTCTAAGACTCATTCGGAAGTTGTTAAGTAAGTTACGTAGGGTTGTAACAACACCACGAAGCTAACAGAGAATGCGCTATACTTCCGGCACTGCACCGATGAATGACGTAATAGATCGTGTTCCTACGCGTCTTGGGTTTACTTTCTATTAAAATTTGCCAACAACCATATTTTTTTTACTTCGTGTGCGCCAAACGTTTCGCACTTTAAACAAAAAGAGAAAGTTGTGTAAATCTATTCTCTTTTTTTCTATTACATTGTTGATAATAATTGTAAGTTATCACGGATTCATATTTCAGAAAGTTAATGTCATTAAATCATTTTTAAAATGTAATTGTACATATGTATTGCTACAAAAGTCTTTCTGTGGGTGTATGGTGTAAAAAGTCCAACACGCAGGATAATGGAGAATGAAGGTTTATTCACAAATATGCAGGAAAACACGTAGCACAGGTAACAGGAAACAATAGTTCTTCCATAGATTAGCAATGTAAACAGATAACAATTTACAGGTAATAACAGTTCAGCACTTTGATATTTATCAACACAAATAATCTGCAAATAACTGATAACGACAATAACAGCACTTTCAATAGCGCTCAGCTCTTCAGCTTCCTAGCTCGCACTGCAGACGAAACTCTGACGAAGTCGTTACTAATGGATCAACACTACTTCCTCTGATCCAAACGCGATCCTTATATACTCTCTCCGACAGGCCGTGACGTCACATGGAGTTTTCTCGTATATTCAAGCGTATTCCCTTTCCTAATAGAGATATCGAGAAAAGGGTCGCATTTTCTGGAATCATGTATTTGTCTCCAAAGCTGTCGCCAAAATGGTCGCCAAGTTCAGGAGTCCCAGAAAGGCCGATGCCCGTCACTCCATACTTACCCCTGCAAAACTCCCTCCCCAACTATAAGACTAGCGAGGCTGGAAAGCGAGATTACATCTTTGCAACAGTATATAATAATTTTAATATGTGTTTTATATTCGATAATTCAATAATTGAATTTGGTTTATTATATCTAACACGTCGTATGTATTCGTGTCAGCCGTCACTAAAAACTAGAAAATAAAATAAATAAAAAAATGAGGTATAAGCTTTTATTCAAAATGCACTTTAAATGAGAAAATACGTTTACACATTATAATTATACATTCTGATGAGTGTATATAATATTACTTTTACTAAAATATAATCCTTCAATACCAATGCGAAAAAATGAACGCAAAAGTTGAAAATAATTTTTCTGATTACAATAAAATGCATGGTTCGTATAAAAGCGTGGGCGCCTTATATAGCACCTAATATTTTGTGTATATTTCCTTAAACAAATGGAATATTCCTAGAAGGTAAAGGCGCACACGCTTTTATTCGAACCATGCATTTTATTGCAATTAGAAAAATTATTTTTTACTTTTGAGTTCATTTTGACGAAATTATAATGTGCAAACGTATTTTCTCATTTAAAGTGCATTTTGAATAAAAGCTTATTCCTTAATTTTTTTTATTTATTATAAGCTTTTATTTAACTTGAGTGTCTTGTCCACGAATCTTGAGATCGATTTCGCACCCACTTCCAATCAAGCTATAGCTTTGAAATTTAGCACAGTGGTGAGTTTCCGGATACAGTACAATATTATGCAAAAAAAAGTTTGCAATCTATACCTATTTTAAACCTAACAAAATGATATTAAAATTTTAGCTGTATATTTGGGCGATAAAGTTTGGAAGGTGGTAACCTCATGTTACGTAGGGTCGTAACAACACCACTAGACGATACACAATAGAAGGGGCCGCAGCGTGTGCATCATCCCTATTTCGGAGCGGCTTGAGGGTCAAAGGTCAGATCTGGAAAGTGAGTTTTGTTTCGTCTCTCGGTCTGTGGCACACTTTTTTCAAATTCGAGATAATGTGATCGCAATCGCGCTGAGTAAGAGAAATATATATATAGATGGCGCGTATTGAAATGGCTACCCAACGTGAGAGGTGGCATGTACGAAATAATTTAATTTGCTGTGATAATAATTTTAAGCTATCGCGTTATATATTACGGATTATTATTTCAGGAAGTTAATGACATTAAATCATTTTAAAAATGTAATTGTACATATGTATATAATAATTTTAATATGTGTTTTATATTGGAGAATTCGATAATTGAATTTGGTTCACTATGCCTAACATGTCATGTGTATTCGTATCAGCCGTCACTAAAAAGAAGAAAATAAAATAAATAAAAAAAATTAAGGTCTAAGCTTTTATTCAAAATGCACTTTAAATGAGGAAATACGTTTACACATTATAATTATACATTCTGACGAGTGTATATAATATTACTTTTACTAAAATATAATCCTTCAATAGCAATGCGAAAAAATGAACGCAAAAGTTGAAAATAATTTTTCTGATTACAATAAAATGCATGGTTCGTATAAAAGCGTGGGCGCCTTATATAGCACCTTATATTTTGTGTATATTTCCTTAAACAAATGGAATATTCCTAGAAGGTAAAAGTGCCCACGCTTTTATTCGAACCATGCAATTTATTGTAATCAGGAAAATTATTTTCAACTTTTACGTTCATTTTTTCGCATTGCTATTGAAGGATTATATTTAAGTGAAAGTAATATTATATACACTCATCAGAATATATAATTATAATGTGTAGACGTATTTTCGCATTTTAAGTGCATTTTTAATAAAATTTTATACCTTAAAATATTTATTTATTTATTTTTAAGACTTAGGAAGGCCGCGTTACCAGTTATGCTGACTAGGGATCCCAGGCGCCACCATGGAGGCAAGACATGGCTATATGATAAGCTGAATTGAGACCGTGCAAACATCAGGTAACATTCAATTATAATTTCTTAAGCGTGTTTGTCATTTTATTTTGTTTGCTTGTTTTTTACGTTATGAATGTTGTGTGAAAGAAAGAATGAATGGATGCTGAATGTTGAATGTATGAGGCATATAAGGTGACAATATAGCTAAAAAAATTATTCCCTTCCAGAAAATTATCTCTCTTTAGGCACCAAAATTATTTGGGTTTAAATCATTCTGTTAATATGGTCCAAATTAAATTAAAGTTAGGAGTCGAAGATTGTGGCTCCAGAGGCCGTGTGCTTCGACCACCCAACCCATCACTGTCTCTTGGACATGAGACGTGTGTTTGCAAAGTTGGTGCCGAAACTGTTCTCTGAAGATGAAAAGACGCTGCGTTCGATCTCCTTGAAGTGCTGAAAATGAGAGAAACTTCTTAAAAGTGATTGTAACAGGGGATGAACTGTATGTTTATGGCTACGATTCAAGGTCGAGTATCCAAAGAGATCGAGCAAGTTCTCAGCTTAAATTTCTCTGTCATAAAAACTTCGAAGACAGTGCATACATTTTTCAAAATTTAAATGAACAAAAGTTGCAGGAGTTAGACCTGTGGATCTAAAGCTAAGAAATTTGGTAAAACACACTTTGCAAGATGGGAATGTGCACTTCTTGGTGGTTTTTTTAGGTCAAATTAATTTAAAATTAAGCAACGAGTTGCGATTTTTTGGCTACTTCCGAAAATATTTTTACATCATCTTAAAATTTCAATATGTATATAATGTATCTTTTCAACGTTACGAATGTAGTAGTCGTGCAGACGTTTCCTTATTCTTGAGAATTCGTTAACAATATTTTTATGCATAACTTAAATCATATCATAAAATTCAATCCAATTTCATTGTTTCATCAAACATTTAAATCGCATGATTTTCCTATGTTAAAAAATGATATAAAAGTAACCCTCAGTCAGTGGCGGACTGACGAGGTTACCAGCTTGCCCGATGGCAAGCGGGCCCCCTTAAACAGAAGACAATTTAGGCCCCCAGGATATGTGGGAGAGAAAAAAGAACTCTTTCTTTATAGTAAGCTTTTCTAAATCAAACAAATAAAATAGCCCTTTCTTGGGGATTTATTGCCGTCGTAATTCGACTGGCCGAACAGCGGGTGGTCGAATCCCGACCCAAGACGCATACGCAATTACAACTGCCCGTAGGAACTGTACTAAGTTCTCTGTCCACTTCCTTTGACCTTCGGATCATTTACAGATGTTTCCCCAGAATGTTGCAGCCATCGCACAAACCCTCGGGCTATTGGAACCAGGGCCATAATTATCTGGCCCTGTATTGGAACAGGGTAGCTCTTCTGTCCAAAGACGAGCCGCAATACTCATTAAGAGTTTTTGTTGGTTTCGGAAGCCCCCGGAAAGACGGAAGGAATTGCATCCCTTTGTGCAGAAAGGGTGCGGTTCTTGTAAGAGATGGCTATAAGAGGTGCTTTTTTCTTTCTTTTTTGTAGTTTCATTTTACTGTCATAAATTTGACAAACAAGGGAAATCGCCTGTAAGAAAAGGTTTTCTTGGATAAAAACTGTGACTAGGACACTAAATGATATCTATGAAAAGACGACACTCACGCTTTTCTTTATGCGTTTGGGGGAGTTTGCGTTTAGAAGCATAAAGGGTCCTTAGTCTTATTGGTCTGTCTTTCATGGAAAATAATTAGTGAGGAAAGTGTTATTTCTGTTTTTAGTCGTAAGAGAGTAGACATATATATATATATATATAGCGTATCTTTCAAAAGGAAAGAAAAAAAAAATTTTAAAGGTAAGCTGAAATTATCATTTCTCTATTTTTATATTGCCTTTGTAGTATTAAACACTAGCCGCACTCGGCTACAAACCGACTAGTCCATCTTATTAATTGTCTTAATTTGATTATATTAACAAACTTTCATTAAACTTTTATTAAACAACTTATTTCATTTTTGTTAAGTTAAAAGTATTAATTGCTACAAAGACCGAGAAAGAAATTAGTTGTGCAAAGAAAAAAAGAAGGAAAAAAAAACAGTAGATAGGAAATGTTTTAGCATTTGAAGATAAATTTTGATGCAGTATGTTTTTGTATCTAATGAAACTAATGACGTAAGTCTTTACATTCAACTGTTAAAAAAGACTAAAAAACACGAGATTCAATTAAGATTATTTTTTTAAATTTTGCATAATTATAATCTGCAATTATTGAGCATTATTAAGCTTATTATAAAGTGAAAATTGAAACTCATCATATCAAATAAATGAATTACATAATCTCCAGGAAGATTATCTTTCCTTAAGAGGAAAGATGAGCTTAATACCATTGCTGAAAAGTAAATTTATTAAAATAACACATAGAAAATCTATCAAAAACTAAATTTATTTGAAGAAACGAAGAAAGAAAGAAAAAAACTGGACTTAAAGAAAGAAAGAAAAAAAAAAAAAACTGACGAAACAATGAAAATCTGCTGCATTTTAATACAACAAAAGTAGTTTTTTACATTATAAGGATGTGTTTTGTACAAATCTATAGTTTTACTCGCTCTTTATGAAATTTGGCACACATGCTCTTCAGAAAAAGATAAAAATAATTGTCAACTTTTTAAAGTTCAAAAGTAAATTAAAATTTCAGTTACTTAAAAATTAAGCAAGATTTTGGCTTTTTTTCACAATATTTTCAAAAAATACTATCAACAAAATGATTTTTGAATTACTTATAATTCAAACATATATTTTTAATGATACCAGTTTAATTACAAATTACTGAAACATTACCAGTACAATTTACTAAACTCTAAATCAACCAAAGAAGTTTGTTTTTAAAGGTCCCTGGCTCTTTCAGCAGATGCTCTACTAATGGGCAGCATTTCTCCTTCATACTTTGTCGCTAAAACCGTATACGAAATATTTAATTTCCGGAATTTAAAATAAAATAACTTTAATCATAATTTCGTTACTTTAGACGTAGAAAATTGAGGAGTGTTAAAAGGGATTAATTTTAAAGACGCGGAAAAATTAAATATGTAATAAAAAATTAAATTAAATACATAATTATTAAATATTATGGATTTAAATTAATGTAATTAAATATAAACAAAATTAAATATAAAATTAAATAAAAAATAATATATATATATGAATTAATATTATGATTGTAGAAATGTGTGGGCCCTCACTGACTTCTGGCAACCACTATTTTCAGATCCAGTCCGCCATTGCCCTCAGTTTTTGCATACTGTCTTAAAACATATTATCTCATTAAAATGCTAGTTTTATTGCTAAAATATTTTATCTCTAATTCCAATTTTTTTAAAATGAACTTTAATTTGCTATATCAAAAGGGTTTTCATTTTCAATGCTTCACCAATATTTTCAGTTCAAAGTTTCTTCTCTATTAAAGTATGAAGCTTTTATTGACTCATTTGACCAAAGATCTGATTTTATTTTATTACTTTTAGACAAATTCACGCTTTAGATTAGATCTTAAACATATCTTTTCACCTATTGCCAGATAAGCTTCTCTAGATAATATTTTACTCATTTATATATTATAATTAGCTTAAATAATTATCTAAATTATGTGTAATTAAAATAGTTATTCATGATCAATATAAAAAGTAATTTAATTTAAATCTCATATTTTTATGAAGTCACTCTGCCCTAACATTTTTTTAATAGCTGTATATAAGCGTCTAAATCAGCGATTCCTAACCTTTATTTTCTCCCATACCCCTCGATTGTCTTTTTATTTTTCCGTGCCCCTACTGTCATACCCCCCTCCCCGAACTCAGGAAAAAGAACGCAAAATAAGCATATACATGGACAGTCTTCCGAACTGTCATACGGGTGTGCTAGTTTGTTGGTAGCCTTGAGTGTAGGGTCGGATTTAGCCTTTGAACCGCTTCGTGCAAAAGTAAAAAAATGCGCTCCTACGGAACTAAAATGTAAGCACTCTAAAAAAAAAAAAGTTTTATGGTCTTTTTTACATTTTTTAGCGAACGTCCGAAAAACAACAGTGTAACTCAGTAATTGACACAAATACTTATAATAACTTTTCACTTAAAATACCTTCAATTAAAAAAATAGTTAACAGCAGTATAATTCAGATGAATTCTTTTTCTCTTACGAACGTTTAGTTCAGAGAATCCTCTAACATAGCGAAGTCTGAAAATTTTGTTTGAGATGTTGTTGTTCGCAAATAGTTCTTTATTTACTTTTAGTTTGGAAAAACTATGTTCCCTGGATGCAACACTTATTGGAAGAGTTAGTAAAATTCTTAGAGCAATGATCAAGTTTCGAGAAAAAATCATTTTTGTTATGAATTTCAAAACTTCCAATGGTAGTAAATCTTTTTTCCAATAGAGAACACACCACTGATATTTCATCACAAAGTTCCAGGCTGTTTGTATCCGATGATTCTCCATCTGTTAAAATGGTTTCCAAATCTTTGCAATTGGACAAAATTACAGAACTAACAACTTATAGTTCGTGTATATGATATGAAAAACAGAAGTAATTGTTGTGATGTTGCAGCTGAGAAAATCTTTGTTCTAAGGGATTGCAGTGTCAACCAGGTGGTAAAAGAAAATTCAAATTTATATTTTTCGTGTGCATCTATTGTGGGCTCATCCTGATTTTCATAATTAAATTGCCTTTTTTGTCGACAAACTAGATGCAACGGTCTCTGCGCTATACTGTACACATACACAGACATTTATATGTTTAGATTACTGGAGTAGTGTCTTGAAAGTTTTCTGGTCATTACTACATAAAATTAGATTAGTTTTTCAGAACATTTTCTAATTAATTCAGAAACTCCGTTGAGATTTTTTTCTCATTTTGTTTTGGCAATTTTGTGCCCCTTGATTTTTTTACTCCGTGCCGGGCCATGTTCTAACGGAGCGTTCGACCGGCCCTGTTTGAGTGTGCAATCAAGGGCGAATGACAAATCAGACTTCGTCATTAAAATTAATGAAAAAGTGACCTTCTGTGGCCAGTGGTTTCGTTAGTTTATCCTGGTTGAAAGCTCATAGAAACCCAGGCAATGACACGGTGGACCACATTGCCAAACAAAATACGAGAATTTAAAGATATCCATATTTTTATATCCATCTTTAACAAAATACATAAAACAAGCTTTAATAAATAATTGGAAATTATTATGGTAGGACTCAAACACTGGAAAAAGGATTACAGATTTTAGTACCTTCCCCATATTTTGAGCTGTTGATCTTTAATAAATTCTTAATGAGGGGTCACGAACAACCTTATTGTAAACTAAGGGGTGGTTGCATGTGGTCCGTGTTGTTCTACATTCAAGAATATTCCAAGTTTGACAAACATTTATTTGAGAACAAACACACAAAATGGACAGAAGACGATGAAACATAAACACTTGACATTGGATAGCAACACACAAATTGTGGTAATGCATCAATAATTAGCATTATCTACAGAGTTGCATGACCCAACTCCTTTATGCTCATATATTCACCAATGACGCAACAAGATTTACACACTTTCACGATAAGACACAAGTTAATGGGCTCGTTCCTCGAGTTACCAGGCTTAGCAGCCAAAATTCGGCTTGTGCAACAGCACCAACTATAATAACCCAATAGCTCACAACACTTAATATATTTTGCAACTGGAAATCGTTTTCACATCTCTAATACTTCAATATTTTTATGTGGCTTTTTGTTCTATCAAATTCGCATAAGACAAAAGATCCATTATATTAAGTGTAGCTTTTATCCTATTGTTTTGCAGTATTGCCTTTTCTTTTAGTTTGTCTAAGTTGTTTACCAGACACGACACAGGCTTGGAACAAAAAAAGCTGAACTTCATAAATAATGAATTGTGCCAAACATAAATACCAAGTAAAATAAGTATAATTAATCACACAATAAAATAAACAAATTTATACAAAAATTGCTCAAGATATTAAAAATATTGTAGAATTATTATATAATAAAAAATTAAGAATGATAAAATTCAGTCCCGAAAAAGCTGAAATCCGCGGAAATGTGTCATGTCTGTGTTTACCCAAGTCTAATTTTCTGCATTTGTATTATTTTAAGCTGTTTGTTTTGTATTATTAAGTGTTTTATCTGCATCTTATATTGCATTATAGCATGCTATTGTCTCTGTAGGTGTCATGCAAATTGTGGCTTGTTTCGTGCTCAAGTTCCTCTTTCTCGAAAGGCTATCAAATGACTACAACCTTTGGGTTGAGTTGACCCCCCTGGGTAATGAAATGTAACCATCTCTTTGCGCAATGGTTTTTATTAATAATGTTAAGGGCTTAGGTCATTTAAGAATCAAATGACTTGAATTAATTTAAGAACATTAACAATATTCTTACTCTATTCCTTTTTTCATAATAGTATTAGTCCACATGAAGACAGCATTAAAATAATTTCGCATTAAACTTATGATTAATGTTAATAATTAATCACAGTGATAATCAACTATTCAAGTGGAAGATAGTTTCCCTTGGGCATTTACCATGGATCCAATTCCGATTTTTAAAAAATTAGGTTAAAATGTAGACAGATGTAATCTCATCTTTGGAGCTGTATGAAACTTACTGTGATATTTGTGATTAATATACACAAAATATGAATATGTTCTTTCCACAGGTTCAGTGTTTGTGAAAGGTATTAAAAAATTATTTTTTTAATATTGAGTAATTAGTATACTTCATTCATTGCTATCCAGTAGACTTTTAGATTGGTACAACTTTCACACTAACTTGAAAGAAACAAAGTTTGTTTTTTCATTTTAATCCCATATATGTTTTGCATTTTCTGCCATATCAACATTATTTTCATGTATCCCTAACTCGTCATCTAGGGTACATGTACCAAAGGTTGGGAACTTTTCATCTAAATCATTAACTTCATTAGATCTAAGACATTTAACACATTTAATTCAGTTATGCAAGGAAATTGAGTTCAAATGCTAATTTCCATTTCATTTCCAACTCTTTTGTGTCAATTAATGCTTTGCACTGCCCCCCCCAAAAAAAAATAACTAAATAAATAAATTGCAATTTTTGAAGGTAGTCGAAATAGCAAAATTAATGTGATGAACCCAACTGGCCAGCAAACATGGCTAGTAATTATAATAAAATAAATAAAAGAATACACTGAAAACATATAAGTATAAAATTTTTTATTGAATATAAATGTTTCATCATAAAATCTGCAATAACACATCAGCATAACTCTCATAATAAAAATATATGGAATGTCAGACTGTCACAGATCTAAAAATAGATTCTATTCGAAACAAAATAAAAATAACCCTATAAACATCTTCATTTGTGCACTGTACATTAATTTTGTTGTGCAAGAGTACCATAAAAGTAACAAAAATAAATTACAATGGACGGCATTTTCAAATGCATTTCATCATTTCAATTACTTATATAATATTTGCAATAATATATAAGCTTAGCATAATGTCTCAACTTTGTAAAGATAATTTAAAACAAAAAAGAAATGCTATATCAAAAAACAACTTCATTTGCCCAAACTTCATATAGTCTCTTGTATATGATTACAATAAAGTCACAATAATAAATTCGATTGGACGGCATTTCCATATCACATTATACCCAAAAAGTTTAAAATTAACACATAAAAGAACAAGAAATATAACAGAGATTAGTGTGTTCATATAAAAATGAAAACATATATGGTGATCAAATTAAAACCGTAAGCAATAAAAAATTTTCTTTTTAATTGCCTGAAGTAAAATATTTCAAGCACTGCAAAAATGTATATGCATAATTCATCATTAGTCTCTCATAAAAATCATGAACTTTCTTTAATAATAAAATGTAGACACATAGCAATGAAAAGCGTAGAACACAAATTAATCAATTCTCGGAGCATTCCTACTTAAATAATTTTGCCTTCGAATGAGTTGAACTTTTTTTCCCTAAGGAGAGAGTTTAAAAAAAAAAAAAAATGCAGTTTACTTAAACAATAAGCAATCAGAAATAACAAATTATATAAATTTAATTAATGTGTATAATTATATTTAAAGAGGGCAAAAAATCAGAGATGATATAATGAGATTCCAAATACAAATATATACAAACAAAAAATATCACACCCCATAAAATACCAAAATATAATAAAAATAAATATAAAACTAATAAAAACACTCGAAAAATCAAATTTTATAATTGCATTCCAATACAATTTTTCAAACTGAAGAACAATAGCTGAGCTCATAACTACTGTCTAATGAAAGACTAACAGATGATCTTTAACAATATTTCTTTCATTACATTTTTTTAAAGAAGCAACATTTTGTGATGGTCTCATTTGGATTGCAACCATCAACTAAATTAAAATACAAGCAACAGCAAGTCAAAAAATAAAAATACAAAAATCTAAAACTTTCTAATACTACTAAAACACTGAGTGACTAGTGGACTATTTTAACTACAAAAAAAGGGTGGGGTAGGGACAGGCAACTGAATTAAAAGAATTTGTACAAAGAAGTTACAATAAAATAAGAATCCATATAAAATGTCTGATATATAAGTGACAGACTTTTATTGCAAATCATTATTAAGCCAATTGAGACATATGATTAATAAAATAATTATATATATAGCGTAACAAGGTACATGATTATGCTTTTTTCGAAAATGTTGAAAATATTTTTAATAAGGGAAAGAAGCCACTTGAAATTGATTACACATCAGCATACACGACACTGCATTGTGCCAGTTAGACGTAATACAATTATTAACCTCACCAACAGCTTAATTTAATTATTTTGATTTAGTTTTCATTAAAGATATTGTCTCACATGTCACTATTTATCATTTCTTCCAACAAATTTTAGCTTACATTTTTTAACCATGATATTATAACATTACCCATCTTCATGATTCTGCAATTATAATACAAAAATTACGAAGCACTTTCTATAGTGCCCACATTTTTACAGAAGTAAGAAAAATTATTGAATTCAAAATTTCATAGAATGTATATATCTTTATTTAAAATAAGGAAAACATTATAAATATTTTAGAGGAAAAAAGAATTTCGACCAACATGCCTAACAAGAATCAAATTTAATTTCAATTCTAACTAAAAGGTGTAAAGCAGCATTCTAAGAAAAGTAAAACTCTGTAAGAGATTATGTAAATGTTCAGGATACATAAGGCAATTTTCGTTTCACAATGGCAATTACACTGACATTAGGAACTGTATTGTACATATGTTGCACTACTATATTTAAATTCAGCATAAAAAGTTTTACTGTTGAGTAAGAATTTGCAATATGTTGGAATAAAGATTATTCAGTTAAAAATTTCAATAAATTAATTAAAAGAAAACATTGTTCATCACATTCATTCCATATATCTGCAATATTGACCTAATAAAACATTAACATAATCTTAATTTTTTTAAAAGAAAACTTGAACTAAAATGCAATGTAAGATAACATGCAGAAAGAGAGGATAAACTGGTGGTTCAATAAAGAATGTTTTATGAATATCTTCACACAAAATTCTTCATGAAAACAACTATGAAATAAATGTACACTATCCAGCATATATTCATTATAAAGATGGCTGTTATTTATACAGATGAGTTGGATGCTTCCATTCATCCATTCTACAAACCTAAAAAGAGAATAATGCCTTTTAAAGAAAAGAAAAAAATATATAGCAAAAAAAAAGGATGCAATCTAAACAATGTATTTCATTTATATATGATATAAAGGGAATGAAAAAAAATTCTTTGTTTTATTGATCCTGGTATTTCAGTTTGCAGATGGGAATGGGAAAGACTATATGCAAACACACTATTTTTTAGAGATTTTATGAATTCCAGACCACACTTTTTGATTCAATCTATTAATTAATCATAATGTTCTACTAGAATGGTACTTAGAAACAGAAAGTAATGACTTGGTGAGAGGTAATGTCTTCCATAAATTGCTCTCATTACACCCTTGACAGTGTGAAGTAAGGAATCTTAAAAGTTGTAGAAATTTCTGAAATGGTATTCTTCATGCATTGAGATTTAATAATTAAATTCAATTGATTCTCCGAATATAGGTATTAACATGTTATTCATTTTACAAGACATTCAACTATCTAACAGACACTAAGAATCACCCAGCTTTTATACAGTTTTAATGTAATGCAAGTGCCATTTGTAAATTGGCATGCTACTAGCTCATGACTTTTGGCACTTTAGAGTACATTTTAAACAATGCACAAATCATAATCTCAGTTGAACTATCAACAAGGTACAACTAAATTCTACAATATATTATATAATTTAGTGAACAAAATAAATTTTCAAAAAAAAAAAAATAGTCCACATATTTTGTAAGCAACACTCATTTATAAGACTTATAAATTAGTGTTTTACTTTAAGCAAACTAACACAAAAAGCATTCTATTTTTTAAAAACTCAACAATTTCAGAAACTAGATAATTGTTTTGACAATATAAGCAATGAAAGATAACATTACATTCAAAGACAATGGAATTCATAAGTTCATTTAAATGTTTATAAAACTACATATTTCACGTTTTCCCCTCAATCTTCCATCAGAACGACCATGATTCAGTTTTATCATTTTATGAATGAAATTTTCTTAAGCCCTTTTCACTAATTCTGGATGTTGGCATTTCATAATATAGGAGTAATAATAATAGCAGGATGCAAATTTTAAAAATTCATGTATGAGATAGTTTGAGCAACATCTGTTCACTTCTCATATGGTTTAACATAAAAGATGTACATTTTTGGGAATTCAGAATGTACTACTTCTGATCAGAAAATAGTTAAACCAAAAGCCAAGAATGTTTACATAAAGTTCTCAGCATATAAATAAAAAAATTATCAAGGCTGCTCATCATATCTAAAGCCTACAGTACCTACAAAATTTCTGCAAACTAATGGTATGTTTTCATAATTTACATTACACTCCTGATCAGAACATACTGTTGAAGAACACTGCACTGTATTAAAATAACCACTATCCACACATGGCAATTACATTAAGTAAAAATAATTACATAAGCCTGAATAATAATTTTGTAATGCGAGATCAATAATCATGATTTTGTCAGTAATAATTCAAGTATTATAACAATCACACAGGTAAATATTACATAAAACAGAGAATTAATTGTTAAATTTAATTTCTAGATAAAGGGAAATATTTAAACTAATTGAGAAACAAGTCCAGGGATTTAAAATTATGCAGCAGACATTTCAAATGCTATATAAACTATAATTACAATTGTTTGTAAGTTGCACAAATTGAACTAAAATCAACCCATTTTCGAAATTATTTGCATGCCTTTGGATCAAAAGACTTTTATAGAAAAAACACTAGCGATCCTAGAATACAGAGTATGATTTCCTGAGTTATTTTAAAATAACAAAAATTTGGTGTCATTGTGAAACCACATGTAGAACAAAATTGAGATTTTTTAAAATCCAATTATAGCCTTTCAAACATTTGGTGCAATAAATTTTATTTCTTATATGGATAAACTGTCTTTCTTGCATGCCACTGAATCTTTGAAATGGAAAGAATTTTTTTACCACAGTAGTTTTAAGAAAATGTAGAAATAAATAAGAATTATTTGCTCGAGGCTGAAATAAAAAAAAAATAAAAAATGATTTCACTGTTTAGAGGGTTAATATTTGTTCATTTTATTTCAATAAAATTAACATATAATTTTAAAATGTGATAGAAGTACAAGAATCTTCATCAGTTCAAAATTACCTTTGTTAGGCAGAAATGTTTCCTTACCTTTAACAATGTTTAAAAGAATATGTACGAGCAATGAAAGCTGCAAGAAAACACTCAATTTGTTAAGTACTCCACCACTGAGTACCATAACTGCTTCAGCTGCTGGTCGGTATGGGTCTGTACCATCATCAAAGTACATAGGGCAATCATCATCTAAATAACAAGAATATTTTGTTAACTTAATGCTGAAAAAACATTTAATATTAGGAAATACAGTTACATGTGTTTACAAAAAAGCTTTTTAGGTAAACAGGTTGGCTACAGAAACTGTGAAAAAAATTTCCCTGATCTTACTTACAACATCTTCCTGATTTACAGCTACTAATTATATTAGTTTCCTGGCTTTCTCCCTACTCAGAATCACTGTATGTACACAATATACATTATTAAAAACACTTTTACCAGTTATTTAATATGAACAAATAATATATTTTTATGAAATTTAATTTTAAAAAAAATGGATAAACATCCTAAAAAATCTATTAAAACAGTATATTACATTTCTTATAGCAAAAAATACTGGGAATTTTAACAAAATACTTTGCTTCTAAAACAGCATAAGAATTCTAAGAAGCATTAAAATTACTCTTTGTAACACAAGTTAAATTATATTAACAGTAAAGGTTTTTATGATCTTTGTTCAGAACTTTAAAACAGTTCAATAACTAATCAGTGCTCTTTGCATGAGTACTAGAATAGCATTTTGCAGCTTAAATATAAAAATAGTATAATTATATGTACCTAATAATATATATTTTTGCAAAGATTTAAACAAAACAAACTGCCGAAATATTACTTCAAATCTTTATTCCTTAACAAATCATGAGATATTAATTGCTCTAATCAAAAACTCAATGCTTTTATAAATGAATATAAGTTTTTTTTAAAAATTCCATTTATTATTACAAATAATACTACATATAAAATACTAATTTATAGATAATTCAAGAAACAAATAACTATTAATTGTCCCTGATTTTTAGATATTTTTACGAATTTCCCTGATTGATAAAATTCCCCGACTTTTCCCTGATTTCCTGGTTCTGTCGCCACCCTGGTAAGGTATATTATTAACTAGCTTTCAGCATTTCAATTAACAAAATCTCTTCAAGATTGTTCAAAAAGTTCAGACTTCTTAGAAATGTAATATAATCCAGAAATGCATAGATTTATTCAAGTTTCATTTGTAGAACAAAGTAAAATAAATCTTACGCTCTCTTTCATATTCATCCATGAGCAGGGCAACTTGAGCTCCTTCAGAGGAATTGTTACTAGTCACATCTTGTTTTAAATGACAGAAAGCTCCAACAGATTCCGACATCAAAAGACGATTTAAATCAGCTTTCTGGTAAACCTTTTAGAAATACAAATGATAAATGTTAATTTTTGCCAATCAATTCACCAAAAGAGCATCAGTAATTCTAATAGAACCTTTTAGAAATAAAAATCATTAATGTTAATTTTTGCCAATCAATTCACCAAAAAAGCATCAGTAATTCTAATAGAATATTTAGGAAATCAATGAATGATTCTTTGTTGTTCTTGTTTTTCATTAAAGACTCATTCTTTATATTTACCTCTCAATGCATTCACATTCAGTAATAATTATATGAAATGGACATGGCTTACGCATTTTACAATGTCATGAATACATCTACATATTTAAAAATACATGCTGGATAAGCTTGCATGTAAAAGAAAATGATAAATTAGATCTGGAATGTATATCAAAGATATAAAATTGTTATCAATTGAAAAGAAACATACCATATCATATTCCAACACATAAATATATTTCACCCATAAATGAAAACCACCGATTAATGAGGCTCAAATTATTTTGTAAATTTTCACTTACAAAGCAATTTGAGACTCATATTTAATATCTACCAATGCAATAGATTAAAAAAATGAAAAAGATACCAATTCAGAACAATGGTATCACTTTTTTACCATGAAATAATCTCTGTGTTTGAATCAAGTTTCATAGAATTTACGATAAAATTTAATATGCTTTCAATAATCAGTTAAAATCCATTAATAATCTAATATAATCATTTAAAATCTATTAAGTAATTTTCACCAAAAATATTTCTGTTGAAGTTGAACCCATCGACATCAATCATAATATCCAAAAGTAATAGCTTATCACCGAGAGAAAAATACATGATTAGTTATAAATTTCAGTTGCATTAAAGAGAATAATTCATCAAATTTCTTTGCAGCTTAAATAAGTTCAAATTGAGCACCATTAGCAGCTAAAGATGCTATGTTTAGTTATATTAATATCCCATTTCGAAGCAACATAAGTAGTGTTATTTGGGACAGACAACATAATTTTGGGCCATGGTCAGATATGAGGGCAATACCCGAACTAGCACTCCTTCTCTAAACTTCCAAAACACACCAACAGGAGGACATCTGACACTCAATGCAAATTTTAACATGCCCCAGGCTCATATACTTGATAGATCGTTGGTGATTTAGGGTTTGAACCTGGAACCCCTACGGTCCCAAAACCAAGATCTTACCACCAGGCCACCCCACAGATTGCTTACTGTTTAAACTCTAGAGATGTTTAAACAGTAAGCAATCTTTTGCTGCTTGGTAGCATACGAAGTGTAATAAAATTAACTATTTAAACAATTTAAATCATTTAAACAAGAAACTTTGTGCTTGTTTACAGCAAAAAGCTTATCCTAATGAGACCTTAAGCAGAAAAGGGAAATGGCAAATCTGGAAGGCAAAACAATGAAGCCTTTTCCCAGTTAACGTCTAATAACACCTCAAATACTAAGTGGGATTTTGGATATTATATACGCTAATATACCAAACATGAAATTTACAGGGATGAGATTGGCAAAAAAGCAAAAAGACTGAAATCATACGCGAGCAAAACATTTGTACCATAATTTATACGCGAAAGATGTTTTAAGAAGTAAAACATCAGAACACGCAATATGATGAAAATATTACACTATAATAATTAATAACTTAATTATTTATAATTCAGTATGTATAAATAAGAAAAAGAACATTAAATTATTATTAAATCATTCACATTAAAAGTTAACAAACAAGTTTAACACATCATCAGGTGCATCAGAAAATACAAAATTAAGACATTAAAACATTTACCACCTGTACATCACTGCGATTCAACATACACCTAACAGAAGTCTGCGAAGAATTATATTTAATAGCCTTTTGATAAAAGTTAGCTCAAAAAATAAATAAAAATAAGGTCAAATAATTTCTTTTGCTTCATGCAATTGCGTAAAGTGTATTAGCTGTTTATAAATTAAAATAATGTATCATATACTGATTTCTGTTTTATTTCTTTTATTTTTATAAATTTTTGCAAAAGTAACAGCACAATGATTGTGTACCTTATAAAGTGAGAGGGGTCGAGAAATTGTACAGTTACAATGACAGATTCATTTAGCATTATTGTTATTTGAAACATTTCCTTAATTGTTAAAAAAGTGGTTTTCTTCCGTTTTTTTAATTGTGTGGCTTTTGTTGGTAACAGATCTCCATTTACACGCTTCACCCCTTGTTTTGGAGGCATCCTATCTTTGACAGATTTTTCTTCAATAAAGGATGTGTTTGCATCCTCTGCAAGTTTATTTTCAGTAGAGGCTAAAGTTTTTGCACAGTCTTCATTAGTATCTCTCTGTTTAATTACTGGCATAGTTGTCGGGACTACACTATCTCTAGAATGCCTAGGTAAATCATGTTTTATTTATGTCTTATTCTCTGCTTTTTTGTTGCATCTACACACAGCTTTTTAGCTGCCTCTTTTGACAGGAGTTTCTTTTTTTTATGTAGTTTACTTATTTGTTTTTGTTTATTTCTTCAGCTTGGTACGCCCTACAAGATGACCTTAAGTTTCCAACTAATTTTTTTTTCAACATGTTCATGCAAAAAAAAATCTTTTTTTTTTTTTTTTTTTTTGCAAATTATGCCACAGAGGTTTTGTTTTCTGCAAAAAGGTGGTATTTAATACTTTGAATGGCACTGAATATTGGAATTTTCATCCTTGTAGAGCTCGCCGATATAATGTTGATTCATCAGTAGAAGATGAATCAGCTAGTTTCCTAGCCGGTGGAGTTAAGCCGCACGGTCGAGCATATTTTCCCAGAATTTTCTTTCGAAAATGGAAGATAGGAAGGTTTCTTTTCTTTGTGTGAAAGCGGAATTTTCGGAAGAAAAAGCTAACTTTTGCGATTTAAAAAAACGGAATTTTGAGGAGAAAAAAAAGCGGATAAAATAACAAAAAAAGCGGAAATTCGCGAAAAAGCGGAAGAATCTCATCCCTGAATTTACCCATAAGGGAAAAATTATTTTTGCAATGCAAGATCCAGTATGTGCCACACAAATACTCAATTTAGAAAATGTTGTGAATATCCCTATTTCCACAGATGTAATATGAGAAAATATATCCTCCTGTTTTCTATTATTTGATATTCCCACTAAAGTTAAGCTGGCTGAGGTTGCGGAAGAGTTGGCAAGAAATAACAAAATTGAAATGACTGAAATGAGTTTCTTAAAACAAAACAAGAAATGGGAGACATCACCTGTTCCTTGTTACTATGCTTGGAACTTGCTTACCTAGCTATATAAAGATCTGATTTATAAATCAAAAAATACAATCCTTTATTGACAGACCACGACAGTGTATAAAATGCTATAGTTTTATTCACCCCTCAAGGGTATGCGAAAAGACAAAGGTATGTCACTTATGTGGTGAAATTCATGCGGGAATTTGTCAAGTCCACAAAAATGTATAAACTGTCAAGGAGAGCATACAGTTACATCAAGAGTGTGCCCTTTTTATAATAAAGAACAGCACATTATAGAATTAAAGTGTAGAAATCACCTCACAACTGCTGAGGCAAGATGCATCTTCAATAGGGTGGGTGGTTCACAAATACATGGTAATACATAATTTCTTTTTTTTTTTTTTCACTTTCAGATCAGGACCCCCCTCATTTTTTTACATTTACCCATTCTAATATTCTCGCAAAATTTCAAGCTCTAATTCAAACTATAAGATGGTGCTTATTGATCAAACAGTTGTCAGATGTAAGTACATTGCAACTGTTTTCAGGTAATTGTAGTAAAGTGTTTTAAAGTTTAAATAAAGCTAAATTGCAGTTTTTATTTACAAGTTTACAATATTAATAAAGTTTTGTAAAATAATTAACATTTTGAGATTTTACACTTTTGTGTTTGAAGGACTATTAACAATAGATTGCTTTGTTGTCTCCGAAGGAACAACCTTTCAATTTGCTTCAACAACTTGCAAAAGGAATTGTTTATCATCCTCATCATTTGATAAAGTCTTGAAGCAGCTGAACTCCTCTCTCAGCTGTATTGTTAACTACTCTTAGTTCTTTTACCTTTTCCTTCCATTCTTCTGGTGATAATCTTAGAAAAGAGTCATTAATATTAAAACAAGAAAAAAGCTCAATGATTCTTTCTGTTGCAAAATCTCCAAGACTAGCATTATCTTTTAATATGTTTAATTTCCCTGGTTCTCTTACATTTCGTAAACCTTTTGTGTTCTTAATTCCTTCAAGAATTTGGCCTTTATCTTTTATTGAAACTCTGTCTGAAAATAGTGCTCAACATACTAATTTCAACAGAAAGATACCACAAGTGATTTTTGAAAACTTTTCTTGTTGCTATTGCAATTTCAAAATCAATTACTTCGTATTTTAAGTCTTTCCATAACTTTAGTTTATTTCCAGGAGCTTTTGCAGCAAGTGGAGCTTTAATCCATGCTTTACTATACAATAAAGCACCAAACTGTACAAATCATCGGAGCTGCCTCTATTCTTTTTTAGTTGTACAGAAAACATCTTGCTGTTCTCTGAACAGGAAGATTTTAAAAGCATACAGAAGTTTAGTCATCCACCGAGCCTAATGAATTGCACCTGGTGCTCTCCAATAGATTTTCTCAGGTGGATTACCCAAAACAGCTAATGGCATCTCGCTTACCTCTTTATAATTATCTCTAATAATTCAACCTTTATCTACAGATATTAGAAAATCTATAGTTGAAGATTTAAATTCTTCAACATTTTCTTTGCGTTCAATTCCTTGAAAGTTTATTTGTTCAATTCCTTGCCAAACATTTCTAAATCTGTTGAAAAGTGGAATTTACGGTGAACACGATGGACCAAAACACATCGTATATACCATTGCCCAGATTAGTTCCATGATATGGTGACGGCAGGCTAGCCACAATAGTTCATGGCCAATGTGTCTTTCTAAATTAATACAGGGCACTTAAAGCTTGAATTTTTTCCTCTACACTCCACTGTTTTAATAGTGTGAATACAGATTTTGCTATATTTTGTCCTGTCCCTCCAACACTAAACTTTGGTACACAAAGAAATTTTTCAGTGCCATTTCCTGACACATATACCGGCAGTCATTCAACTTTTCCTAATCCAAAAGATTCTGGCAGCAGTTTGCCATCCAATGAACGACTAAAGGATAATCAAGCTTAAATTCTGTCATTCCAGATTCAACATATTCCTTTCTAGCTTTTATTCTTCATCTTTGAATGGTACTCCTTGAAAGAGGAAGCACACAAGGATCATGTCATCCCAAAGCTGCTACAACTGGAACAATTAAACAAAGTGCTTCACGATCTGATATTCTATTACGATCTAAAGCACTAGTAACATGAGGAGTGAATAGTTGTGTTGTAGACAGTGTAGAGTCCGATTTTTCCTTTTTGACATTACTTTTTTGATCATGTTTCTTACTTTTATCGTCTAAGAAATATTCATCATTATTGGGTTGAGAAATAGAGTCTTCTGAATCTGCCATTGAATAAATATCTGAGGTTGAAGCAGCTGGTACTTCGGCGATGACTTTTCTCTTTCGTTTATCCTCCTTACTTTTCCTATCAAGAATTCTTTCCCGCTTTTTTCTTAGTTCTTTGTCTTCAGCAAGTACATTTTACGGCTACTTTGTTGATACATTAGGACTACACTACAAAGTAGTATTGAACATATGAATTTGGGATATGGTGTTGCAATGTTAAACACACACAAAACGGTGGCATGTATAAAAGGTGTTGCCAGATATGATAAATAAAAACTGTTGCCAAATATATCAATAATTTTTTTGTATTAAAATTTTCTTTTCTAGTCTATAACTAGAAAATTATATGAAATTGCTAAAAAGTGCAAAAATGAAAGCCCATTGAGCACCCTCTTCCAATAGGAGTAGATAGCAAAAATTTTAGGATAGTGATACTATGGAAAAATGTAAAAAAAGTAAGGGGTGTCTTGGTGTTTAGCGAAAAAAATATTTTTTGGAACCATACTAATCTTCAATCAATCAGCGAAATCAAATTACACAGTAGCTGTCAAATCAAATATGCCCATGAATGATATTGAAGGAAAAAATTAATCAAAAAATAGAGACCATGATTCACAACATGAATGAAAAATTGAGTCTATCGTCCAGACAATTAAAACGAAAATGGAACAGCAAGATATTATGCTCCTTGAAATGTTTGAAAAATTGGTGGAATCTTATTCAAAACTTAGTTGCTATTAATAATCTTGGTGGCAAATCTATCTCATCATCTAGAAAGAAAAAAGTGACCGATAATCTTAGCAAAGCATCTGGTATTCCAATGCAATTTTGGAGTTCGGGACTTTTTTTTTTTTTACTTTCTTGGTTTGTTTGTGTGTTCCAAGGCTTTCTTGCCCATCATTTTGGTTTTTTTATATATGAAACCAAACAAAACAGATTCACTCCTGAAAAATTATTTCTTGCATAATAATTTCAAGCTTTGCAATGATAAATTATATGTACATTTAATAAATACACCTAAGCAACTTAAAATTGGGTGAATGTTAAATTTTCTTGATAATACATGTACTGAAATGTAATTCTGCAAAACTTTTTAAATGTGTATTTAAAAGCACATTTAAATATATATATATATATTATCCTGAATATATTTAGCCGAACAACTGCTTACTATTCGTTACATCCCAATTATAAAGGCTTTAAATTTATCATTAACTTGTATGCCCCTCAGGGTCTTAATATCTTTTTCAATTCCTGTATTCATCTTCGGGGATTTTAATCTTCATCACCCTTCATGAGGATCAGACAGATCTTCTCCTCTCAGTAATGTACCCTTGGAGTAAAAATCTGGACTCCTAACATTATTCTATTAAAACTAGCAGGGCAGGAAATCCTGTCGGTAAAAATCGGGCGTTTAGCAATTCAATTTTTTATCAAACAAATTGTGACTCACTTCTCTCCTTTGACCCATACTACTGATAAGTTTAATTTACAGCTGGTTGAAAAAGATGCAGAATCCCTCAGAGTCACTTTTCATAATCTTAATTGCATTCCAGACCATGTAATAACCCTCCCAGTTCTTTTTCACTTCAACCCAAATTTGTGTGAAATTTTTCTTAAAGACTTTTATTTTCAAAGCAAAGTAACCCCAGTTTCAATAATCACCACTAGCTTCACTGAATGCATCCAAAACCTTTTCCCCTTTCAATAATTGCTACTGACGGTTCAAAATCACATTGTCACAAGCCAATTGCTGGTCTCTCTAATATTCAACAATTCTCTTATCATATTCATCCTTTAAACTCCGTTTTCACAGCGGAAGTCTTGGTGATTTGCCAAGCATTGGATGAATTAGCATTTCCTGAAAAGGATATTTTAATCCTTTCAGACAGCTATTCGGCACTATCTTCTCTTAAAAACATAACCTTTCACTCTCCCAAAATCATTCAACGTTTTGCTTCAAAAATTCACATCAGAAAAAAAATGAATAAAAAAATTTCCCTCTTATGGGTTCCTAGTCATTCCGGGATCTTTTGGAATGAAAAGGCAGACTCTCTTGCAAAGCAAGTTACTGATTCCACGCCATTCATAGACTGGATCGCCTCAGAGGACATTATTTCCAACTTAAAAAAACAGTCAATCCAAATAACACATGGAAACTACCGTGAAAGCAAATACCAAGCATTGGTTGGAAACGTTCCGGACATTCTAACCATCTCTAAATGGACTGGAAACAGAGTGCAGGACAGACTATTTGCACACATTTAGCAAAACCATCATAACCCCAGGTTCTCCTTCACAGATTCAACCTTCATCCCGATCCTTTGTGCATTATCTGTAATGAAATCAATGATATTTCTCACATCCTAATAGAATGCAAAAAATATGCATCTTTCAGAGCTATTCTCAGGAACAAATTGAACATTGGCGAACCAAACATTACTTATGATGTCCTTCTGTCTCATGCCTTCACCAATAAGAATCATCTGATCATCTTCAAGTACTTTGATATTTTTTAGCTGCATCCTTCTGGCATCCAGCGTTTCATTACCTTTGTTGCTCTACTTGTGTTTCTTTTCTCGCCGTCTGAGACTATCAATTTCAGATTTCGTCCGCCTGGAAAGATTGATACAATACTTTTTATGGAATGATCCAATCATCATTATGGAACAAGTTATACTGTGTCTAACTTGGAACTAGAAGATGACAGTCTTTTGCTTCAAATCCCATAAGTCTTTTAATTCAAGTTCAATTCAAGAGTGGATTGCTTCTGAAGATATAATTTCTCATTATCAGAAAGTTTCTCTTCAAAAAACGAATCATACTTTTCAAAATAGTAAATATCAAGATTCTATTGGCGATATTCCCACCATATTAACTTTTCCTCCTTGGCTTAAAAATAGAAGAGAGGATATCATAATTGTACGACTTTTAACCCGGATGATTATCATTCCGGATCTGTTGAATAAATTTGGTACACACAATAACCCTCGTTGTCAAAGTTGCAATCTTGAAAATAACATTGAACACACTTTTCTCTGTTCCAAATACTCAATCATAGGTCAAACCTCTGTGCAAAATTTAATTTTGCTTTTCGATTTTGTTCTTCATTCAAAGCTTTTATTCAAAAAGCTGTTTCTAATAAGAGGCATCTTATGCAATCTTTGAAGTTTTTTTAACATTATTAAAGTGCATCCTTTTGGAATTAGGGGATAATGGCCTTTGTTGCTAAAAATATCATTTCATCACATTTCAATCAATTAATTACTACTAAGTGGCAAGAGGTTTGGACATCTGAAGAGCTATAAATGTTGCTTAGATTAAACTTCATAAATCTACAAAGAAACATCAGGATATAGCCTGTTTAATGCAACTGAAACTTATTATTAATGAACAGTAGTTCTCTCAATAAATTTATTTACTTTTGATTACATTTGTCTCAGGTACCCTGTATATGATGCAGAGATTCTAACAATTTAATTACATGTAGAAAACAAACACAGAACTTTCCAATTATCGTATATTAATCATCAAAAATTTAATTCAGACAAAAGAATAAAATCTGTGAAGTACAAGAAATAAAAATATATAACTAAAATGAACATTTGGTGAATACAAACTTAATAACAATATATTATTTCTTATGATGGAGAGGGAAGTAACTGGCAGAAATACAGTACACTGATTCAACACTCAGCAATAGGATGATTTTGTTAAGTATCAAATAATGAAAGCAAAGTGAAAAAAAATATAGCATTTTCAAATTATAGATGGTTGAAATTTTACACATTTTGTCTAAAATTCAAGACATTTAAATTAAAATTAATACCTCTATTTAATTATTACTTTATAATGACAGTTTGAAATTAAATTGTTATTCACTAAGACAACACAATTTCAAATAATTTAAAAATATTTAAATATAATTTTAAAACAGTTCTACATACCCAGCATCTATATCTACTATAGGCATCTTCTTCATCATATGTTATCAAATAGGATTTCAAATTTTCCTTCCAAAAAGCAATGCATTTCATTTTGTAATCAGGTTCACCTACACAAGAAAAAAATTATTTACTGATTCATATTTAGCACAGTAATTTCATTAACCATGGTATTTCACTGAGGAACAAATCTTAATATAAATAAAAGTCATTGTGGATATGTTCAATATCTCCTAAACCAATGGACTGTTTTCAACCAAATTTTGCACACTTATTATTTAAGACAAGGGGAAGACACTTATGAACTTTTCCAACTTCAAAAGTTAATTAAACAGTCAGTTAATTAGAAATTAACCAAAACCGTTTTCCCGCCTTAACTTCAGAGCAAATGGTTCGACAAAAAATATTTTTATACCATCTTAAAGTTCAAAATTTTACCTTTTCAATGATACCAATTTTATATCTGTGACATTCTTCCTTCAATTTTTATTATTTTTTAAAGTTTAATAATTGTTAATTACGTGCAGATGATTTTGAAATAACACAAATTTATAGCTACTCCGTTGCTAGGCAACAGTTAGACTTTGAACTAATTTACCTTTATTTCTGAAATTTTTGCTTATTTTTATAAATATGTTGTATATAAGAAGAAATTCCACAGTCAACTTTTAAAAACCCCAAATCTTATTAAAATTTCAGCTAATTGGAAATTAAGCATGATTTCGGCATTTTCCGTGATATTTTTCGAAAATCTGTATTATGTCACAAAAACTATTTTTACACATAATAAAAGTTTAAAAAATTAACTTTTCATGACACAAATTTCATTTTCGTTCAATTGTTGCCCTCATTTTAATAATTTTTCAAAACTTAAATTGCGTATAAAATTTACAATTTATAATACTTTTTTTTTATTGGAGAAGAACAAGAATACATAAGAACTGTTGCTAGAGAAGAATTTTGTATGAAGACGAATTTAATTTTTTTATTCATATTTATTCTAGCTCTTTTTCTCAATGAAAAATTTACTATACAATTGCCCCAAAACATTCACTAAAATCTTTCTTATACTGCAAGATTTATGAACAAAATTTGAAGTACCTATGCAATAAATACTAATAACTTATGGAGAAAATTAGCTAACGGCGGCTTTAAAAAATTGGCTGGTTCAACTGATATTCTCATTTTAATTAAAAAACACTTCAGACGATAAAAGAATTTTGGGTATTGTAATTTTCTATACAAAGGTAGTTTTTTACTTAAAAAATATTAGACATGAAAATATTTTAACACCGAGCATAACAGTTAGTAAGAGCTAAAATTATAAGGTAGAAATTTAGAAGCAATCATACATCTAACACAGTTCAAAAAGAAAAAATAATTAGCATAGAAATTCATAATGTTATTTTTTTGTTAAATATATTATTTTCATACACCTGAAATGCCAAACAAACCTGCTAATAATAGGATATAACACAGTTCCAAAAGAAAAAAATTATAATTATCATATAAATTCAAAATGTTATTTTTTGTTAAATATGTTATTTTCATATACGTAATACCAAACAAACCCATTAATAATCAGACTAAACACTCATTGAAAAACTATATCTACTTAAAAAAAGAAAAAAAAAAAATGTTATTCAATGGTAAGCACTTAAAAACAAACATCTTTACCTTGGCTTCTGTCTCAAATAGAGTGATCCTTTTTCAGTTTATTATTTGCTAATTACCTTTTATTAATTTAATTCACAAAATGAGTTAACACAGACAAAAAAATTATTTTCGAAAATTATTTGAGTTATTTAATAATTGATATATTTTAGAACAAGCATAAGTTACACTTATACAGTGGAATCTCCCTATAACAAAATCGCTTGGTTCCAGTTGAAAAATTCGCTATAGAGAAAATTTCGTTATACGGAGATTAGAGATTTTTGCAGTTATTTAAGTAAATGTTACAAACCTTTTAGTATGTGCAATAAGTTCAAAAATATTCAATTATGACTTTCAATTAAAAATGAAGTAATATTTATTATAAATTTCTTAAAATTATACTAATTTTTATTGTATAAACATAAAATGTGTATTGTCACATCCATTTGCTGTTTTCACCCCCACTCCACCTCGATTCTTGGAATCTTGACCCATAGAAATATTGCTTCCTCTGTAGAAACCCAAACCAACTGCATTACCCATCACATAGCATTCTATTGTTATGTGTTATCGCTGGAATGAACAATGCGAGTGATACCAGAAACAGGCACGTGTGAGCGATTTGTTTCCACAGAAATTAGCAACTATCTTCAAAAATGACAAAAATCGAAAAGATAAAGGTCAGAAAAAATTCGTTATAGGGAGACAACCACTTCATTATATGGAGAATATTTTGAATGTTATTTAACATTCCAATTAAAAATTTCGTTATAGGGAGAAATTCGCTGTAGGGAGACTTCGTTGTAGGGAGACTCTACTGTATATTAAAAAATCCCATTTCACAAATATGCTTCAAAAATAATAAAAATTAAGATATAAATCTTACTGTAAATATCTACAGGTCTGCCAAAATAATCTACTGATATGCAGTACTCAGCATCAATATATATTATCTTTTGGTCAACATCACAAACTGAAAAATCAGATATAATATCTTGACATTTAACATTAGGCCTGGGACTAGATGTGACACCTCCTCTTATTCTAGTTTCAAATAATATATCTCCTTTCTGTTGAAAACGGAACTTTCCAGCAACAGGACATTTAATAGAAACAGGATTTTGTTCTGAAATATAATAAATTTAAAAATTAAAATTAATGAATTCACTACAGAGAAGACAGATCAATCAAAGATAAAATAAAGATTCTTAAATTATTTTAAATCAAACACTTTTTCAAGTGATAAGATTTTCTAAGTGAAATGGTTTATAGCCCAATTTCAGACAGAAAACATTGTAATGATTCTGAAGTTGAAAAGGATGAAAATGAAATGTCCAGTTAAAGAAAACTAAAAGAAAATGTAATGAAAAATAGCTGTTCAATGATATTAAATGAAGCTTCTGAAGTTGATTTTCTTGGTCATTTCTGCTTACAACACATGAACTGAAACATGAAAGCCCTGTGAGACAAATAATTTAGAAAGCCATGTTATAAGAGTAATTGTCATTTCTACCAATCAATTTATTTTACCTATTGATATATATGTGTTGCTTTAATCTATAATGCAGATAATTCATGTATAAGTTTTACTCAAGATTTCATAGCACAGCTTTGCATGCATAAATTAATTTATCACACATGGTCCTCGGAGTTAATAAGCATCAGTGTTCCATCAAATCCACCAGGGAAGAGAGTGAATCTGATTGTAGTTATTAGGTCAGAAATCAGCGTACATAAAATATTTATTCTTATGAAATTGATGGGATTCATGTTTTGCACACTAAGTTTTAGTTATACTTTATACACTCAGTTTTTCCACATTAAATAATAAATATTACTGTAATTGAAGAAATTTCATAGAAAAAATTAAGGTAGGAAATCAACACCTTTTAATTTACACCAATTCCCCCATTTTACTTTCAGAATGCGAGCTAGTAGAAAATTCCTCTTGATGTTGGTATTTTCTATAATCTTAATGAAATACTGTTTAGCAACGGATTCCAAAACTAGGACTTTTGGACAATTTTACATCGTAAAGGGGTGTCAGGCAATGAGTCATATGAGCACATTTCCGGAGTTCTTTGTTAGATCACGCTAAGTAAAATGTCTCCCCACCCATTCTTCACTTTTCCTCTATTTTGATGAAAATGACTCCGCCCGACTCATGCACAAAAGAACGGAGGGTTTCGGAATCCATTGCTAAACAATAACAGAATAATTTTATTTTATGAAAGAAACAGGGAAAGACGGATCGGAATTTAAATTTACTGAGTTCCGCGAGGGCGCGGAGCGCCCGATGCACCTCAACATCGAATTTATAAGAGTCCTTTTAATTAAATTAGTGTTTAAGTAATTTGAAATGGTTAAACCAGTGATAAAATAGTGGGGGAGCAACGTAAAGCTGGAAAGAGAAAAGGTTTGGTGGAAAAATTTCAATTGGGAGGTCTAGCGCAAAAGCTAGATGGATGAAATTTGGAATAGGGGGATTTTCGTATCCAGATCCGTTATTTTTACATGTTAGAGTGTCTGTGACAGGTGGGAAGCTAAAATGAAGGCAATAGATCAACTAAGAAGTAATATAGAGATGATTTAGCACGTGAAATGGATTAATTTAGATTTTGAACTCTCGGAAAAAACGCGGGGTTGCACATCGTAGCAGGTATAAAAGGGGGCTTTCTCCTCTTTTCAATTAATTAAGAGATAAAGTTTGAAGTCATTCTCAATTGCCCGGGGAGTTGTTATTTTTGCTTTCCCTCATTAGCAGTGAAGAATGCTCTTAACCTAGGTGACAAAATTAATAATGTGTTTAAAGAGGTTTGTACAATTTTTTTAAAATTTATTTTTCATTAAAAAAAAAAAGCAGTGCCAGAATGACATTCTGGAGTGTTTCAGCTCCACTACACCCCTATTCATTAACCATCAATTTACTCATCATGCTACAGCAGAGTAAAACCATCATCCTGATGGTCAGTAGAGAAACTACAGACTTATAGCAGTTGTACCAGCCCATAAACAATGACAAAAATCCTGCTGATACAGCAAGTTAAACATAAGCAACTAATACTTAATATTTTATATAGAAATTAACCAAGTCATGTTTTCTTAAGTTAATATTTAAAGAAATTAATGTTACTGTTTTCACAATCAACTCATAAATAATCTTTAGATCTCACTAATATTTTAATGGTCAATATTAATTCAGCTATAAGTACAAATCATACACTTGAAAATTAAAATATGCACTTACTTATAAAAATATCATACCGCCACTGTTCTTTGTTAGGAAACATAGCCCAAGAGCACACAGTAGAGAAATCATCAACAATTAATGATTTTCCTACAAAAAAATGCAGGTTTCAGCAATACATATTTTCACAAACAGATTAAGATGAACAGAAATTTCAATAAATTTGCAGACAATACCTTCAAAAATGAGACAAAAGATTTATAGAAAAATTAAGAAGTATATTACAATATGTAAGCAAATACATTTGTTAAATTATGACAGGTTCCAGTCTCTACTAATAAAGAAGAAAGTACTTGTAAAAGTGTGTCTATGTTTTGGTGCTCTACAGGGTAGACCGATGTGTCCAGCACTAACTAATTTAGTATAAACATATTTTGGAGGGTGGGAATGTACAGATCGGAGATAATTAGTTTGAATTTTTAAGTAGAATTTTATTTAATTAAAAATTCAGTGAAATTTTGGCATTTTTCCTTCATAACTTCCAAAAATATTACAGCAATAAAATGATTCTTACACAATCGTTTTCCCCCTAATTTTTTAATAAATAATAGCTGAAAACCCGGCATAGCTCGGGATCCATATTTTTTCATATACCGGCCTCCTGTTTTCCCTCCCTACAAATATTGTCAATAAATTTTTCTGACAAATGTAAATCTTCTTCAAATCCTTTCTTGTTGAATTAAAATGTTCTAATATAGCCTTTTTATCGCCTTATAACAGTATAGTTTGAATGAAAATGTGAGAAAATTCGAAAAAGAATATTTATTTTAAACAATATATAGTTTAATAACTAATACAGCTTCACAATGAACAAATATACTTATACAGTATAAATTGATTACTGAAAAACTTCTAAATAAAATGTTTTATAAATCAGATAAGAGAAAGTCAAAATCGCTCATGTCTCTTTTCCATGCTCTTCACCAGCAATTAGAACAGCTACTTCATTGTAATTCTGGGAGATTAAATCTTCTTGTGTGTTCTGAAGAAGGTCTCTTGCTGGAGTTAATTATAATTTGATATTCTAAACTATGAATGTTTACAACTGCACTTTTAAAAGTTCTAATGTAAGGATTATGTTCATGGAGCATCTCTTGAAGTTGTAGAATGATTTCCAATTTTGTCAACAGATTTCCATTTGATCTATAATCTGCCTGACGTTGCATATCTCCAACAAAGTACAACTGAAGATATTTTGGTTGTTCGTTAGTTAAAGGTTGAAGTGAACCTAGTTGATGATATATTTGCCCTTTTACTTTAAATGTAGGCATAAATCCTTTCAAAACTTATCCGGGTGTTTGAAATTCTCAGTAAATTATTATTTGGACACCCACTCTAAGAATGTGTTTGGTACACTATATAAACTAAATATAAATACTCTTCTAAAATAAAAACTTAATATAAATACTCTCGATTAATACTATAAATAAAGTCAAACTGAAACTCAAACATGAAATAACATTTTTCTACTTTTTTAAAAACAATGTTGCCATACCAGAAACAAACTTTCAAAATAAAGATAATATAAAAGTAAATAGACATTCAAATACAAAACATAAATAAATAAGGAATCTATACATAACATCAGATGCAGGAGATTTAAATTCGAGACTGAAATTTTATCGGCAAAAATGACTTATTGCTAGCTTTATATACCTAGCGTTGCTCGAAATTGAAATATTTTCAAGTCTAAGCACTTACAACACTTTAAACTTAATTAAACAATTTTTTACTCTAACATCTTTCATTGAGCACAAATGGCACTCGAGGCCTGATATTATTTTTACACCCCCCTAATCATATTTTGCTTTAAAAACTGGCATAAATGCAGTAATGTTTTGTCTCCAGGGTGCCCCTAAAACTGGCATCTGATACATCTATATTCACTTGCTTCCTGGTCGCTACACTGCTTCACACTGATTAGGACCATTAAAAAGTTTGTGAAATTTAAACAAAACAACGCATAGTAACTAAACTAACGTCATTGGATGTTTGAGTGCATGTTAAAAGCTATGAAATAAAAACGGAAGTTAAGTGCATGCTACAAAATAACAGCGGAAGTAAGAAACCCTGACCAAAGAAAGCAATATTTTCTTAACTTTAACAATGGTAAAAACACGTGAATAAAGGATTTGATGAAACAATAAATTGTTTGAATTTTTTTTCTTTAATTACGTCCGGTACTAGGTAGTCCCCGACATAGGTCGTATTAACCATTTCCTTTTGTGCGGCCCAATATAAACTCCTTTAAATAATAGCTAAAGTAGCACAAGCTGCCGAGTGTCTAAAATTCATAATCTCTTCAGTTGGAACACAGTGGACAGTCAGGATTTCTTTTACTCCTATTCGATGGAGATGTTCCTAAAGATAGTCATGTCCGTAATTGATTGAATTTGATTTTATAACAATAAAAGCATTGTTACAAATTCAGTTTAAAATGAATTTTGAAACCTTAATTAAAGTTATACAAAAATTGTACAGCAATTAAATTAGTATCATCAAAAAGATAATATTTTGCTCTTTAAGGCGTTGTAAAAATAATTACCGTACCATAAGTATTTCAGAAGTTATTGGCGAAAAACGTCTAAATATAGCTTAATTTTTGTTATTTAATTAAATAAATAAAAATCCATTTCGAATTTTAAAATAATTTTTTAGGGGTTAGTTCCCTCTTGTGTTAATCCATCACTGTGCCAAATTTGGTCACTATAAGCCCAAGTGTATGGGCGTGCATAAAGAACCAAAAAACGAATACATACTTTCCTCTTTTATATATATATAGATTTTTAGGCATAATTTAAAATACTTATAATTGTTGCAATGAAATTCAAATTGTTTTCATGTTTCTCTTCCATTTTTGAAAGTTAAAGTAATATCTTAATGCTTAATGCTATGTTTCAATCCTTTTTATCAACATATTTTAATCCAGCTAACATGCTGCTGGAAGTTAAATGTGCCATGCATTTTAATGTTGAAGTCAAATGAATATTTTGCAAGAGGAATAAGAAAGTGAAGCTGATGCCGACAATGTGCAATTGGATGTTACATTTTTAAAGACAGCTACTTGACTCCATTAGGGTCGTTCGTGTAAACAACGAACAAAACAGTTGCAAAACCACTGAAAGCATATGGATTAACCCTGTGAGGACAGCCACATGCATAAACGGCATTACAGTTGTCCACAATTTGGAATTTAAAATTACTTATTAAGGAAACCATGAAAATCAAATTCAATTGAAATTATATTTCCAGCAAACAAGCTGGTTGCCAAAGGTGGCTAGTATGAAATAAAAATCATAAAAATTATCTTGATCTGTGCAATTTATTTACTATAGTTTCTTTGTTTTGTTCTAGGCTGCATATTAAAACTTTTCTTAAACAACAATTCCAACACCTTTTTCTGCTCAGAAATTTGATAACTCTAATATTCGTTAATCTCACATTATATGAGTGAACTGAAGCCACGAATAAACAAATATGATGTAACCTGTTTTGTGCTCCTAAAAAATGTACTATATTAATACATTTTTAAAAATTTACTAGTGGTCCACAGTACCCCAGCAATGGTCCACTTTGTCAATTGTTACTCAAAAATATAAATCACAAAAGTATACATAATTATAGATTTAAAGTAAGTGTAATATAAACCTTAATCTCGAGATACACATATATGCATTTTTTTCAAACATTAAAAAGCCAGTACCTTGAGAGTAAACATTCAAAATTTACAAAAGTGGTCCCTTTTACCCTTATCTCCCCATAGTTAGAAGCCCCCCCCCCCCCAGTCAGTAAGAATAGTTAGTAAATAAATTTCGATAGCTTATTTACTTTAATGATCTACTTTTCTCTGATATATCTTCCACACAGAGGCTTCAATAATTTTACCCAAAATTTCAGAAAATGTATAAAATAACTAAAATCTACAAAAGTAATTCTGTTCATAATCTTCAGATATTTTAATTTTTATAGGCACACAATATTAAAATAAACAGTGAAAAAGCAAAATCTGGTGATTTGGAGGGCATTATACAGCCCATATGTATAAATAATAACAGATGTTAGCCTAAATATCAGTTCATAAAACATTCAAGAAATAAAATGACATAAAAATAAAAACAACTTACCTTTTCTATACCTAATAACATTATGATGGCGAGGCACAAAATCAAAACACATGAAATCCTTTTGACTAGGTAAGAGAAAGAGAAAAGAAATATAATTATTATAAACAATTAATAACAATGTAAATAAATAAATATATATAATATAAAAAACAATTAGAATTTTTTTAAAAAATCAGAGAAATTACAATAAAGGATAGAAAATTTATCTACAATTATGTGCAAAAAAAAATAAAAAAAAGACAAAGCATGAGCTGGGAAAGAAAATTTTTACCATCCATTAATTCCCATTCTTGCTAACACAAATCGAGAATCTCTACGTTCATGACATATATAAATTTGTTCTTTTTCTCTTCCTTGATCAGGCTTCCATTGCTCAACAATATGTGTTGCATTTATAGTTACTTCAGCATCAAAATTAGCAGTATTGATCCATATGCCAGTAAAGTTATCATCAAATTTGCATCGAGGTGGTACATACTCAGCTTTGACTACAAACAAAGAAAGAAAACAATATTGAAATGAAACTTTAGTAAAAAAAAAAAAATTGTAATTCAGTGAAAGAATTATACTTACCAGGAGTTAAATGCAATCTTTCGGGTCCACCCTGTGCTGTCTTCAGAGTGTTGCATTCTGCTGTTATGGAGACAGATATGAAGAAATCATCATCCCTATTTGCCAGCTGAAAAGGGAAATTTCCTGTT
Source organism: Araneus ventricosus (assembly GCA_013235015.1). Lineage (NCBI taxonomy): Eukaryota > Metazoa > Arthropoda > Arachnida > Araneae > Araneidae > Araneus > Araneus ventricosus. The sequence goes on along the minus strand of BGPR01010952.1, from coordinate 11,525 downwards.
GCACTAAATAATCACAGAAATTTAGAGAAACGAACTGGAAATGTGTTTTTTCTTAAAGAAAATGAAAACAAAAGACATTTTATGCACCATAATAGCAACTGAAGAAATTCTAAAATGAAATATGATTACCAGAATCCAACTGTTACAAGAAAAAAGTCCAGTCAGAAGTTCCCAAAAATACAAAGCCTGGTTGATATATAATTTATGACAAACAAATTTATTATTTTTTATTATTCCATACATAATTCAGGTCTGAATATTGATGTAACTATCATGGCAAAGAATTTGAATTTCTTAAAGACACATTGTTTTTATTTTCATTTGTGTAGATTTTTATGAAAAAATGAATAATATGATCAATAATAAGGCTCAATGGTTTTTATAAAACAAACATAACTGTATTGCTCAGCTCCAGATAGTTATTAAAGGATTATTATAAACTATTGGTGAATTCAAACATCCCAATCCTTTTCCTTTTTTAATACAAACAATAACAGTTTTATTTAAAATAGCTGGAGTTTTCAAGCATGACATAACTTCATGAATCAGTACTCTGCGAAATCAATATAGCCTCCTATTTAAATCAGAAGTAAACATTTGAATTTTTACCAAGGCAATCAGAAAAAATACATGGGAAATCATTCCAAGAGTTAAAAGAACTTCTATTGTAAAAGAAAAACAAAGATCATTCTACATAATAGTTTTTTTTTCAAAATATATGCTATTTAACACATCATGTAAATATATATACTTACGAAACATCTATATGCTTCTTCTATCCTTGATTCTCGAGCATTTAGAACAGCCCAATAATGATTTTTGCCAATGTACCAATCTCCTAAGCATTTATATTGTACTTCTACAAACGCAAAATCAATTATTATATTAAATATCTAATAAAAAAATTGAAACACACAAATTACTTCATGAAATATGCCAAGAACATTGGAGTACAACTGCTAGTACATATGATCATGGAAGAGAGCAAATGATTAAAAAAAAAATTCAACAGATTAAATATTTTTCAATACTAATATTAACTTTTAAAGATGTGAAGTTTTAAACATTTTTCAACTCTGATTAGGAATAAAGTTAAAATTTTTTCTCTCATTTAGCTACATAATAACACAAAATAATAATAATTAAATCACTGACCTGCATCCTGTGTCTCTGCAACACCGTCACAATGACGATAATTCATCAAATATTGTTGATTTTGTATGTAAAACTGACTTCCAGGGGTCTGACATGCTGTGATGTTGGCTTCTGGATGTTTACATTCTCCAGTAAACAAAAATTGATTTTGGTAAGCAAACTTCCATACACCTTCCAAACTGGATCGACAATTCTTCAAGGTGGGATTTTTTGCTACAAGAGTAAAAGGATACTCATGCCATCAATATTAATTACATAATAAAATTACTATTTTAGCTTGAATTTAGTGTGGTATTAAAAAATTATAACAATATGAAATAAGCATTTTCTAAATAATAATAGTTACTTACAAAACCATGTTATAAGCTCTTTATGAGGATCCAAATGTTTACATACAGAATAAACTGACGGTTTCTCTGATTCGAGATTGATACACCCAGCTGTAAGAAAATAAATGTTAAAAAAAGTTTGAATGTTGCTGAAAATAAATAATAGTTTATAAGTTTCATATTTTAATTCAATTTTCATTCATCAATTCAATTTTAGATACCATGAAATCCTGCATATATTTATAAGCTAAAATTTTCTGGTAAAAAGGTAAAATAAAATAAATTATTTCAGAATAAACAATCACTGGTACATTAAAATTATAAACATTTCCTTTTCATTGACATAAAACTCTATAACGACTATACAGATCAGATTCCAAGCTAACAAAGTTATTTTTTAAACACTGAATAACTATGAACATTTCATGAAACTTCAGTGTTAAATTCCAGTAATATGGAATTATATATACATATCTTTACGTTCCAAAAATATAAACTAACTACCACAAGATATATTTAATAATAAGCAGATGTTACTCACTTTCAATTTTTTCTAACACATTTAAAGTTCTCACTAAAATACGAATGCAGTGGTAACAATTGCTAGAAGAATAAAAAGATTATTACGGCATCATAAATAGAATTCCTGAGAAAAGTAAAACATTTTTACAATGCACAAATAAAATATATAGCAATACATTAATAAACTCTATTAATATCATTATATGTAACGTTAGAAGTTTTGCTTAAATGACCATGAAAAATATCCTACATGTATATCAAAAACAGGCCAGATTAAGCCATATAGGCACCCCGAAATGTGGGCACCACGAAATGTGGATGAGTTGCTCAGGTTTCATATGAAGGAACTCGCCCGCCTAGGGTTACAGAAATGGGGGCTATCCCCCCTCCAGTGATAGTACGTACCTCCTACGGGAGGGGTTGGGCCATGAGGCTGTGTTGGCCATTAGGACCCGACCTCAGTACTCATTTCTATTGCAACGACTGTCATTCAGATTTAACCCGTATGCCTAGGCAGGTCGGGGTGACTGTGGTTATGGTAACCTTTCACTCAACTTCCAAAATCAGATATCAATCTCTATAAAAACAGTTTTTAGGAAACAAATATTAAGAAAAACTGAAATAATGGCCACATAACTATTTAATTGTCAGTCCTCTTCAAGAGAGATAGCTTCAGTACCTTGTGTGTGTGTATATATATATATATAAACTTCAATTTAAAAGCAATTTTCAGCAAAAGTGTAAAAAAAAAAAGAAATACTCTAAAAATACTATAAAAAAATATACAAAGTTTGCTAGATTGTTGACTAGCCATGACCTAACCATGTTCTGAAATTGAAACTATTTTAATTTGAATAAGTTCAAGTATGTGGTACTTGCAAATCAAATGAAAGGACAAAATTAAATCATCCTGAAAATACTGCAAAAAAATCTCAAGGCCGACCCAAAGTTGCAGGACCCCTTAGGCAGTTTTCTACTTTGCCTATTTGAGAATCTGGCCCTAATCATAAAAGTTATCATCCTTGTTTATATATAAAGAATCTAGAAATAAATTAAATTAAACCAATAAATAGAACAAATCCAAATTTTATTATAAAAACTTCAATTCTCCTATTTGCATTATTTCTGACAACACAAGGCAATGTTAGGTAAGAAGTTTTCAGCTTTCTAAAGTTATCCAAATCAATTAAACATATTACATTTTGCCCAACATTAGCAAAATGTTTACAGAAAGAACAAAAGAAGGAAATACTAACTTGCTTCTTTCAAAATGACTTTTAATAATAAGGAAAAAAATTCTTAATAACTTGCTTCCTCCCAATATATCTTGGTCATAGATATGAGAACTATGCAGTTATTTTCATAGATATTTCAACAGAATACAGGACAGGGCAATCAAACAAGGATGCAAAATTATCACTGAAGGATTCACAGTAAAAAGCGATAAATTTAAAACAAAAGTGAAAAATTTGTGAGCTGAGACACATAAAAACAGTGTACAAACACAAGTAATGGTCTAGAACACCCTATTATTTGAAAGTTGAATTTCTAAGAGAAAGCTGTAAACTTTTCGCTCTCATATCTGTTCCTCCAAGTTTTACTCATAAAGTTAAAGTTATTTACTACATACTGATAATATGATAAAAAAGAACTAGATCTTTCAGTGCAAGATTCAGTTAAGCTTTAAATGAATGCTGCATGGCCACATAACTAGTGCTGTTTAGTGGTCCAAACTTCATCAAAACTAAGTATTACTAATAATTTTTTTTACCTTACAGATCTTAATTTTTTTTTGTCTTACAGATGGGATCATTCCCATTTTTCCTGCATAACTTGTTACTTCCAGAGTTATAAAATCTTATTTATTTCATCCTATATTACTAAACAGTAATTTAATGTATTCACTTATTACTTCTAATTTTGCAAATATTTCAAGTACTTACTCATTTTGCAGAAGAATTGTAAAATTATCATTATTAGTATTGACAAGCTCTCTGCATCTGCCTCGCTCTTGAATTGATTTTGAGTCAACTGTAATAAAATTATTCAGACCATCTTCCCTTGAGAACCATTCACCATGAAGTACTTGAGGTAATGTGCAAGATTCTCCATAATATGAATAAACTATTTATAAAAAAAAGAGCAATTATGGTTATCATCAATGATGTTTAAAGCAATTATATAAGAAGCACAAACAACTTATTTCAGTAAAAATATGACCACACAATGAGCTTTTTCTTAATGGGTCATTCTCATGAAAACTGTCATTATGAGTTCATGAATTTCAGAAAAATTAAAGTGGATGAAAAGCTTTGAAACATTTTATATAAATAAATGCATGTAGTGGCTTCATAAAAAAAATATAGATCCTATTCAATATTCAAAATATTTAAATTAATTAATTAATTTAGAAATCTAAAAAGTGAGGGAATGATGCTTAAAATGAGGGAATGATGTTTTATTGAAATACAATACTTTTAACTTTACATAAAAAACTTACAAGTGCATTAAATTTAAAATATTCATATTATAAATATGCTATTAAAAATAATATTTATAGGTTTGGAAAATAAAATTGGCAGGCACGATTGTCACATGGAATGAGTTGTAGAATTTTTCTTTTAATGTCTGCTCTTGTCTAATTATGGATATGTTTTGGGGAAGGCCACTTGTATTTGCCTTCTCTTGCTGAAACCATTACATCAACTGTGACATTTTCTGAACATAGGGTCTTTACTTCTCTAGGATACAGATTGTCCTCATATTCTACCAGCACCCAATCGCCTATATTTAACTCATCAGCATTTTTTGGAGTTATCTACGAATGAAATAGAACTTTTATTACTATACTCAAATGCTGTCCCCAAGTCATAGTGTTTGCTCAAAATTGATGCATAACATGGAAAACACGAGAGAGAACGGAAATTCAGTATATTACTCTTTGAACTATAAGCAACTTGGTGGTCTTTCATTGTTCTGATGAATGTTTTAATTTCTCCCTTTATTAGTTGGTCACATTTTTTTATGTCGTTATCTGTTACTATAAATAGTTATTCCTTGGCAATTTTCTGTCAAAACAGAAACAAGTCTGTTATAATTATGAGCATCTTTTCCCTCTGCAACTAGCTGATCTGCTGTTCTTTTCAGAAAAGCTCCAATTCCATCAAGAGCTCCTTTCCCATATCCCGATTCACTATAATTCCAAATAAAATCAAGAGTACCAAGAACAAATTGTTGCACATGTTGTGATATCAGGTGAAACATTCTCTTGTTTCGATTGTCTTGATTTTTAACTCTTAAAGAGTCACTTCTTGTAGTGGTCAGCTGAAGTTTTTTTGAACACAGATATTCTAAATTTACTAAATATTTAAATTTACTGATTAAATATTACTGCTTTGATGAAAACTGCTTTTTATTTCATTAATAATTTCATACCATAAAGAATTTGTGAACAAATAAAATTTTGATAATTAAATACATCAAATAAAATTTTTATCAATTTCCATTTACTACACAAATAATATTGTTTGCAAATTCTCAAAAAAAGATTCAAGTGCTTCATTAGAAATTAACCATACTTTATTCAAAAATAATTCTAAATACATGTTATATTTTAATATAATTCAATCCATTAGATATATTAAGTTTTATATATAATTGAAATTGTATTGGCCAGTAAATTCAGAATTAATATTTAAAATATATTGGCTAGATTAAACTCGGAATATTCAGTATGTCCTTATTTATTAAATGAAAATTGGAATAAAATAAGGCAATTAAGAACAAACACATAAAAATATATTTAAAATAAAACAGGAAATCCGTCTTGGAATATTTATTGCTTAAAAATGGTTCCCTCACTTAAGAATCATTCCCTCACATTACAAATTAGTGAGGGAATGATAAATTTATTAAAATTTTAAAATGTTACTTAAGCCTAACTGATTTCCGAGTTCAATCATACACAAATGTTTCCAGGGTTGTCGATTTTTTTGATTTTTTTCAAAAAAATCGATTTATTTGATTTAAATCGGATTTTTTTGATTTAAATCAAGATTTTTTTGATTTTAATGATTTTTTTAAAAACTATATATATATATATTTAACATGTGTTTATTAGACAATGAGCGTTACAGTCATAGACTTATATATATATATATATAACAACATACCAGTCATTAAGGTGTACTTTCTTTTAAAAAAAAACAAATTCAAAAAATTTAATTCAAAAATGTAACAACTATTTAAAAAATTTTTGTGAACTAAAATATAACAATAATATACTTTTAAAATATAAGAATTTTATTAAGGAAAATAGGAACAATATAATAAAAATTGTCATTTCTTGTCTATAGATATATTATTGTATGTTAGAATATTATGGAATTTTACACTCAGCTGTTCATTTGTTTCATTACAAACACAAGTTTTGAAGCTTTCTCTACTTCTAATCTGTTTGACTCAAAACATTAAATAAAAAAAGATTCTAGATAAAATTTTAAATTCAGGCTTCAAGGTGCATTGAGTCACCATCAGGACTACCTGTGCGCCAAATTTCATGACTGTAAGTGTGATAGATTCGTCTGGACATTGCGCACAAGTTCGCAAACATTGCCTTTTATAAGTATAGATCATAGTTTAAAATGCACTATGTGGATGTTTGTATATCTTTTGGAGCATTTATATGCATTACTTAATTATCTTACATTGGAACATTATTGCAATATAAAAATTTGTTGTCCCCAACACTATTTAGTTTTCTCCAATATTAAAATGAAACTCACTGCATTTTACTATGTTCTTTCTTTGTGAACATCATCCTTTCACAATATTGGTTTTATTTTATAAAAAAAGGAGTCTCTCATACTTTGAATTTTATTGTGTTACTCATTAGAAATTTATTAAACCTTTGCTCGAAGTGTGCCAGTTAATGGCACACCTAATTTCACTCGCTTCTCAACCGTTCAATTCAACTATAAATGGAAAATAATAGATTTAGGATAGGGCTAATAGTACTCCTTTTAGAATGTATATGGCAGTCTTATGAAATTTTGTTTCAGAATAGGAATTATTAGAGATAAAGTTTGGGAAAATTCCTTGACTCGGAGATAAGAAATTTTTTAGTTCTGGACGTTTAAAAATTTTAGCAAAATAACTCGAAAATTTTGCTCCAATATTCTTGGAGTTTTAATTTATGATTTTCTGTAAGGTTCAACAATAATTTTCGAGTGTATCAAGGTGGCTGTATCTAAGGGGGTTCTCATGAGGAGGTGACCCTTTCGGGTCACCCCCCTCCTGGAATGAAGCAAGATTTTTAAAAAAACATTTTTTTGTAGATTCTATGCCTAGACTATAAACTAAACCCATTCATGATGTTTTCTCATCATATTTCAAAAAAATTATTGCCTTGCGCCGCAAAGGGTTAAAATCTAATTTGCTTGCGTTCTCAAAAATAAAGATATGGAAAGTACTCTAGTTACATCAATTCGATGAAATATTTTCTTATGTTCTATATATTCTTTCTTTAAATATACATTAAAAAATATTTTAAAATCACTATTTAAAGATACAAGAACAATTTTATTTCATTAAAGCAGATTAACTTGATATTTAAAATAAAGTGATTTAAATCAGTGATTTTTTTAAAAAAAATCAGTTGATTTAAATCGCGATTTAAATCAGCGATTTTAATCAACTGATTTAAATCACCGCAACCCTGAATGTTTCCAAACAAGAAAGCAACTTATAATTATCCACTTTTTAGATATTATTTTGTTTGACTTTATTTTAAAAAAGGACATGAGGGAATGATAAATGTAAAAAAAAAAAAAAATCTTGTTTGATGTTTTCAAATGGATTCCAGAAGCAAAGCTTCAATAAGTTGTAGATGAAAAAAAAGATGCAATGTTGTTCTGTCTTGCCTGTTACAGATCAATAAACTTTTTGTCGAAATATTTCTACTCCACAGTGATTAGGGGATGTAAATGTATTGTTGTGAGGGAATGATGCAATACACTGGAGACAAACTTTAACATAGTGCTGTGACAATAATTTTAACAGAAATTAAATTTAAAATAAATTTTCTGTATTTTACATTTTAGTATCCTCAAATAAAAAAATACAAATTTTCAAATTTCTTGCTTGTTTGCTTAGAAAGATTTTTTGTTTATTTTTAGTCAGCAATGGGTACAAGTGAGGGAATGACATTTTGGTATATTGAAGCTATGTAAAATATATAAAAAATAAATCTGGCATTTCATTAAATAAAAACTCAACACAAGATTCAATATCTAATATACTCTTGATGAAGTCAAAAAATACCACTGAAAATCTATTTCCCCATGATGTTAGTTTCAGACCATTCTTCAATATTGAAATGGAAACTTACAGAATAGTCTTCCAATATCGAAAAGGCCATTTTTCCAGGGAGGACAAAATTTACAAAAGAAGGACTCTCCTCCCTAAAGTAGAACGACTAGTCACCTAAATATTATTTAAATGGCTCATATGTTAATTAGTACTTCTGAAAGCAGGATTTGCTATAGGAAAGTTTGTTGACTCTTTGGAGCAGAGACATCATACTACTAATGCTGAAACACTACATTTTGTCATAGATTTTTAAACGGTAATATTATTTTCAAAACAAACTGAATGCCCACTGGTGTGGTGCTAAACAACCCACCCCGACCCAGACTACCCTACTGGGTTTAAGGCATTAAAGAGTAGGAGGGGAAGAGAACTGACCAGAAGCAGCAGGAGGACACCAGCCCGACTCGCATTTATTAAAAGTTTTTCCTCATATATACATACTACACCCCGCAACATGGGTGGAAATTAAATACATATTAACATACATAGAAGTTTCACATTACAAGGGCTCACCCGGCCAAGGAGACAATGCAAATAATAGCATATGAATTGAAAGTTATTTACTAATAAAAATTTACCATGGCCGGGGAGAAACAAACAATACATTCCCAATTTTAATTATCAATGGGTCATTCCATGTGAAATGAGCAAAAATGAAAAAAAAAATTGTGGCCACATAGCAACAGATTTTTATGAAATTTGGTATATAGGTTCACTTTATGCATATATAAAAATACCCAAGATATTTTGGCTTAATATTATTAATTTTAGTAGTTTCAAACAATTGAAGAGTTAACACTTTCAACAGCATTTGCACAATTGCTTAATGTAGCATTTTTAAAGCCCTGTATTTCATTAACTAAGGTAAATGCTCCAGTAGTGGGCCACTTAAGGGTATTTCTTCAATTATCATCTAAACTTTTGAGAAGTTTCGCTAATCTGTATTTTTTTATGGTTGTTCAAACTTTTATCTAAGATAATTATCACCTGAAATATCAAAATAATTGTAATATAATTTTTAAAAAATTAAAAACTTAGATCACTCTTATGCACCAGAAGTGGGCATAGCAAACTTTTGATGTACCAGTAGTGGGCATACCAAAAGTGGGCCACCCAGATTTGTCAATTGTGCCAAAGAAAAAAGAATAAAATCATTATATATAGTAGTAATAACAATACATTAACATTATACACTATAAAAAATGCAATAAAAATGGCTTGATATAGGTGAAATCTTTTATTTATAGATTCTAGTCGCATGAGATTTACATTTTTTCTCTAACAGCCAATTTTTTTAAAAAGATATATGCTAATTATCGATCTTTCATTTTAAGTTCTGTTTGGGGCATTATGGATATTAAATCTTGATATTTTATATTGAATAAATCTTTTTTTTTTCTTTTATCATCTTCCCTCTGCAGCCAGAAAAGAGACCTTTTAAATGGCGATGGAATATTTTTCAATGGTCCAGCAATGCGATAGTTATTATTGTCTGCCTACAGAGCCCAACTAATTCTTGAATATCAGTCTTTTCCTCAACAGTACTATAAAATATTTATTATTTAAGTAATTGGTCAGAATGTTCCATTAGTGTACCAGTAGTGGGCCATTAGTGTATCAGAAGTGGGCCATGTGGCCTACTACTGGTTCCGACAAAAATAAAGCAAATCTAATTAAATAAAAAGACTTTACAAGATATAACCTTCTTATTAAACATCACAAAACAGTCTATTTGAGAGAAAACATGTACTCCAGTACTGGCCTCCCTAGGCCCACTACTGGAGCATTTAGTAAAACATTGATCCAAAAGTGGGCCACCCTTCACTATCCATAAATTATCAATATAATTTAATTTAAAGATAGTATATAATACATTCATTATATAATCAAATAATATCAAGAACAATTCATTTTAAAAACAAATAGAATGTATGTTAAAAAATAGTTGAATGAAGAGTTACATCTTAAGGAAATCGCTAAGAATAAGCTAAAAATGCTTCTCTCGGAGACCAACTTCAGCAACAAACTTCCTAGCTCCTAACTAAACAGGAAATAAAGGCTGTGCCTTTGGTATTTAGTTGATAAGGGTTTCAGCCTACCAGAGGCAGATCTCTTATTTCACTGGAATGTTGGAATTTCTTGTTTTTCAACTTAAAAATTCAAGTGGTCCACTACTGGTACATGACCCACTACTGGAGCACTTACCTTACTTAATATAAACAAAAAAATTTCATATTGTTGTAATCTTTGGAACATGCACTATTTATCTATTTCAAAGTTACTTTTTTAAAATAAAATTGTTAATCTTGAACTGAATTGTAAAAACTGAAAATATTTCAATTTTGACAAAATTAAAACATTTTAAATTTTTTCTCAAGCTTTAAGGAATTTAATGGCATTGTTGAAATTAATATCCAATAAAGTGCTAAATGTCATAAAAAGATTACCTTACTTTTGAAGTTGCCTTTTAATTCCTTTGTCTTCAAAATAATTTTTAAACTTTAAGACATTGTGCGAAATAATAATTTTCCTCTTCATGTAGGTGCAAAAAATTAAATGAAGGAAAAATCAGACAACTATCATATTTTACAAGAATATAGGCCAGTATGTCTATTATTTGCTTGAAAAAAAAATCAAAATTGCCTTTTGATTTCTAAAGGTTAAAATTAAGTTCAAAATAACAGCATTTTC